>JAFIRS010004458.1:0-86191 GCA_018342105.1 Gonioctena quinquepunctata
TTTTTTATGCTGTCAATTTTTTAAATTATAACTACAAACCTGAATCACGCTCCTGAAACTCCGTACTTTGGGCAATTATAATGTCACGAAACGCATCGAATAATCCATTGGAATCAGTTGATCGATCTGCTATACGATTGGGAGAATTGAACGATTTTATGTCTGTCAATTCCTGGGTTTGAATGATATAACTTCCGAACACTTCCATGTTGACCTTGATGGAGTTGTGCAGTTTGATGTTTTTTTTCAATAGCCCGAGTACTTTATGCTTGATATCATTGAAGAAAGGTGTGTACTCAGTATAAATATTCTCACTAGATACTCTGTAGCTAGAAATGCGACATTTGAATGCATTTTTAATGAGGTGTACACCGCCACCCAACTGAACACATGAATTCGTCCTATGTGCGAGTATTCTATTGTGAGAATTGACTCGATCATATGGGATTATCACATTACAACAATTACATGTATAGAGTGGTTCAGGTGGTGAGTCATCGCTATTGTTCAATTTAACTCGTTTCACCGAAGGACCTCCCTGGCAAGTTTCCCGTTGATGCCGACGTAGATCATCACCACGAGTGAAATCTTCACCACAATCACACGAATACATTTCAGCAACTTGTTTTCAATAGCTCACTGGAGGAGACACTGATTCGAAATACTCTTCTCCTGGAATATTTCAATGAAATATCCCCACCCTACAACAAGTCCGATACGATGCGCAATCTGTATTGTGCGGGATTCTCTTGACATTCAGCGCACTCATCAATACTCGCAGTTCACTCTCAGCTCTCTCACAGGATAAACCTCTGAGAAGGAAGGAATTTATGCCCACCCACAATTTGGCGGTAAACAAAAAAAACAAGATCAAATCTTAAGGTTGCCGAAACAATCCTAACACGAAACTCAAGGAAATCAAAGTCAAAACTTGATGTTATGAATCTCAAGGTCAAACTCATGGTCAAAAACTGAATTCGAATCTCAAAGTCGACAAAACCCAATGTCAAAACTCAATGACAAATCTCAAAGTCAAATCTCAAGGTCAAACAAACACATTGCACACCTGCAACCATTCAAGGTCACACGTGACGGGGAGACCCAGAACCGGCTTAAATCTCCTACTATCGTGAAGCTGTATGGGCACCTAACGCAGCCTCTAGAGATTGTATTCTCGAGACTACAAGTGAAACACCAAAGTTTCCTTGGTTTCTTACACTTGCGGAATCGATGTCCAGATTCTTTGCAATTCCAGCAAATATATAAACTATTTGATTGTGGGCTCAGAATTGCCACTGTGGATGGGGGATGCAGTGTAGAGTCCATACCACGAGATTGGGAAAGCTCTTGAATAGCTGAAACCATATTTGACTGGCAAGAGCTCCCTGGAGGTTTACGATAAGTCCTCAAAGTGGTCTCCTCTATTGCTCGACTCAACCTCGTTATTTCTGACTAGGAGGTCGTTGTATGTAGCGATAAGTGGGTTTGTATATGGGGTAATATATTTATTTTTGTCATTCATACGCGACATTCCTCTGAAGTTTGTTGGACCCGAGTTTATTCAAATTTTCCATTGCTTCAATAAAGTTGATGAACATGTCCTTCACTCCTTGCATTCTATTACGAATCTCTTCCCAAAGATCAAACTCTCAATCATATGGAAATAAATCCTGTTGGAGTCGGTTGATCAACCACCCCAAGAATCTAAATGTTGGATTCTATACCACGATAACGCATTCTTGGTCAATAGCTCAGGTGCAGATCGAAGCTGTTGATCCTTCCACTCCCCACTAGAAATCCTGATTTCCTCAATCGTCTCTATGAAATTGGTTACGCTAGAATCGCCATTTCGAAATATCTAGATGTTTCCGATGAAAAGAAGGTTGCGAAACGGTAGCTGGATCAGAAATAGGGAGATTACGAATCCTACTCTTGAAATCATGTATGGACTTCATCATTGCTAGTCTCTTCCGAGTATCAAACGACCCTGGCTGAGTTCTGGGACTGACACTCATATCAGATAAGTCGATTCTCGTCCTTGATCAATGGACTCTCTACCAATGAGATATTCATCCCTGATTCTGACTCTACTCTTATTATCTAATTCCAGGTGTCTACCAAAATCACCAGTTTGTCTGATTAGGTTGCGTCTTAGAGTTTCGTGCAATCGGTTGAATCACCGGTAGTTCACCAAAATTAACACTATTTCTCAAACTAGATGGTTGGAATTTTGCTAGAAGATTTTCCTTTGACGTTGGTTGGTTGATCGTGTGGTGGTGTTCAGATATATTGCTTGCTCGTGAGAGGGCTAATGAAGGTAACAATGGTATGGATTCATCCATTATCAGACTTTCGATAGCATTCTCCCGATCCCAAAGACGCGGATCGATCACGATCGATTGAATTATCCTTACTATTCCCCACTGCGACCATCAGTTGAAGATAATGACAAATTAACCCACGTCGAGTTTCTTCTTGATCCTCATCAAATATCGATATTCTTTGTAAGCGTGAATTGATATAAAAAAGCCCAGATGATATCCTTTCGAATTCATTCAACCTATTTGAGTTATCAAAGTCTCTCATATTATCCAAATCAATCAACTTTCCTTCGCAAACTCCAAATTCTAAATATGGTTCTAATGTAGAAGTGATGTGAATACCTGGAGTTACCCCATCCCTTTCGAATCGTAGTGCACCCGTCAGAGATGCTCTGTTTTCGTTCATAGTGGTGCGTTCTACTGGTATATCTCTAATTTCCAGTTCATAGGCGACTTCATCACCTAGAAGTCCATTTACTTAAATTTTACTGATTATAAAAAAAAATGTTTTTTGTTATTAGTAGTATTCCGTTAAATGTTAACGAGAACCACAAACAAATAAAAGAATGATTTTATGAAAATTATTATTATTATAATTATTTCCTATATCCTTCGTACTGCCTTTAATGTACTCGATGAACCCAAAAATAAACAAATATACAACTGTGAATGACTAACCAAAAGTTTGAAGTAACTTTGGTACGTCACTGCCTATTTGGGGTTTAATATTGATTATGGTCTGGCAACAAAATATTGCTCATTAAGAAAATGAGTATAAATATCCAAAACTACTGGAAAGATCACAAAACCGAGCAAAAAAAAGTTCTGTTGCCTTTTTCCACCGTACAAAAAGACTGAAAGACTTTTCTGACTGTTTTTACCATGATGGTAGAAAAAGGTCAATTCATATTAGTAAACATACTATGCTTTTTCATAAGGACAAAAACGTAAGCAGCTCATTGGTCCAGTTCTTAGGCCAATCAAACAAAAAGATCGTCTTTCTTTATTTTTTGTCCGATATATATTTTAAAACCGGTGGATATGATAGCCGATATTTAATTAGGATCGCTCTCTTTACTTTCAGTCCGCGAACAAGCCTTTTGCTTCCTTCCTGCCGGCGTGCCTTGATTTATGTGAGTTTTCCTTCGATGATCACGGTTTAGACATTTTACTCATATATTAAAATATTTGGTCAAATGTAAGAATGTTACCAGCATGGTACTAACCTCATGTGTTTTAGGATTGATGGACTGCTTAAATAAGTTGAATCTAGAATGAGAAAATTATAAATCAAATGTAACAAAAATTGAAGTTTTTTTATTTTGAGTGTTTCCAATCTGCATTTTTTTTTTAAATATACGTACAAATGGAAAAGATTTTTGCTGAACATATATTTTATAAAAAATAATGATGTTTTCATTTTATGTTGATATTAAGTACATATACAAACGGAACTTACTGATTTGTTGCAAGTTTTTAGTTTTCAACAGTCATTTCAATTTTATTTTAAGAATACCTTTCTCAATAATTATTTAGTTCTCAGAATGTATAGCCGAAAATGTTGAAAATTGTTATGACCATGTTTTGATATTTAGGTTAATTTGAACACTGAATATTTGTATGTAAGTTGAAATTATTAGATTTTATGTATTCCGAAAAGATAAATCGGTGGATTTGTTCACATAATATGTTACTTAGTATTAACATAATTCCCAATAAAAATATATAAACATTGAATGAAAAGCATACTTCTTCAATTTTTCAGAGCACACGTCTATTACCTTCTTCAGACCGTCTGAAATTATTAGAATGGAAATTTGCGTACAAGAAATTACTTGATGAGTAATTTAACAAACACTTTTCAGTCCTATCATCTTCCTTGCCTCTCAAAAACAGTCATTATACATATAAGTTCTTGAGTTATTGTGAAAAGCATTTGTTTCTCTTGGATATTAGGGAATATATTCATTTCATCCAATTGGCATACTGCTCATGTATTGTGGAAGGCATGAAAACAATATAAAAAAAAATGTAATGTAATCCATTTTTTATTGAGTTAATTGCGGTACAATACCTTCTTTGAAATTACATACTACTAGACAAACAAAATATATTTTTGAGATTTATAGCATTTACCTAAAATTCATTGGTACCTGCAGAAAACGTTATGTTTTTATCAGTCTTATCAATCTCACAATGTGAATACGTTCAGAAGCTAATTTCCTAGGACACTTAGCCCTGACAACTGATTTTTTCCTTTTAGGAATGCAGGTTTATTTATTGTTATAGCTTGGAGTTTGGTTGGGAAGAGGTCAATTAACTGTAACCACTATGGATCTGTTCCCGACGTTTCAACTCTTATAAAGTCATCCTCAGGGCACTACAATAGGGATTGTGAATATTACAAGGGTGAATAGTAGAGTAGCTTAGTACATGCTAAATTACACAATAAAAACCTCAATAGAGGTATAAACAAACAACTTAAGCTGTAAATAGGTCAAATCTTATGAAAATATTCATATATAAAATTGACATGAATAAAAATTATTGTAAAAGTGTAAAACAAATCATGTAGTAAAACAACAGGATACTTATAAGGAAAAATAGGTTCCTTGTCGTGATAAAATGTATATTGAAAAGGACATTTACATATACTTGGATTCCTCTTGTTATAATATAAATGGAAAATTGTTAACATATGTCGAAATCGACGGAGAGTTTGCTTTTGAATGAAGGCATCCAGTGGAGATTGGAAAAGTTTTGGTTTTTTCCTCTTGATTTCTTTCGTTATTTATTGATAAGGTACGTGTAGGAACCATAGGCATGCATGGTGTGTGATTATTGTGGTGTTTTCCATTTACTTATTAGGTATGAATAGGAGTTGGGTAGAAATTGAGTATCTGTTTTCTTATTAGCATTGTTTTTGTATTTTTTTATTTTTATCATTTCCTGTATACCTCTTTTTCTATAGTTTTTTTGCTTTCCAACAATTTATGTATTTACAAAATCGAATTTGTGAAGATTGTTATCTGAGTGTTCGGCAAGACCTGTTTTATTTGTTGTTTTTATGAGGTTTTCAGGTCTTATGTTCCGTTCATGTTCAGATATTCTAGTTTTGACCACAATAATCACACACCATGCACGCATATGGTTTCTACTTATCAATAAATAACGAAAGAAATAAAGAGGAAAAAACCAAAACTTTTCAAATCTCCACTGGATGCCTTCATTCAGAAGCAAACTCTCCGTCGATTTCGACATATGTTAACAATTTTCCATTTATATTATAACAAGAGGAATCCAAGTATATGTAAATGTCCTTTTTAATATACATTTTATCACGACAAGGAACCTATTTTTCATTGTAAGTATCCTGTTGTTTTACTACATTATTTGTTTTACACTTTAACAATAATTTTTATTCATGTCAATTTTATATATAAATATTTTCATAAGATTTGACCTATTTACAGCTCAAGTTGTTTGTACTTTATACGTCTATTGAGGTTTTTATTATGTAATTTAGCATGTACTGAGGTACTCTACTATTTGCCCTTGTAATATTCACAATCCCCATTGTAGTGCCCTGAGGATGACTTTATAAAAGTTGAAACGTCGGCAACAGATCCATAGTGGTTTCAGTTAATTGACCTTTTCCCAACCAAACTCCAAGCTATAATAACCAGTGAGATCACAAAACACTATAAGAAAAATATTTATTGTAACTGCAAATATACCATGAACATTGAAGTCACGATGGGCTATGATACTGCACTTTCACTTTTTATTCAAACGTGAACAATTTGTCGATCACTTGTACTATCATCATATGCTTCGGAATAGTGGGAGATGCATTTCGAATTTGACAGTGTACCGGTTTTTTGTATCAGATTCAAAATTCAAAATATATTCATTTAACTTTTCAGTGCGGTACATCTCGTATCTATTCATAGAATCGTTATTCTATGGATAAAATGGGGTTTGATGGGGGGAAAGTGAGGGTATATTCCTCTCTAGGGTGCCTACCCGTCCCTGAACGCCCGTACGACCCCAGAGAGGGCAGTAGGGGAAAGCCTCGAGATGTTTTTGCAAGAACTTCATACTGCTTGCTGGGCAGCAGGACTTTTTGGTCGCTGTATAGGTATTCCAATGCACAATGACCCTTGTGGTGGGATAGTATTTCTTAACGTTTATTTGAAGGTTATATACAATGTGGTAATTTGATTACTCTCGTTTTGGATGCCCATCGTCTAAATGGTTTTGAACATTTTTCACGACGTTTCGATTACTGTATCCGCAATAGTTTTCATAACGGGCACGACAGAATCTTAGGAATTGGAAATGATGATAAAACTTTTTGTTTGATAATGATATTGATTCATTCCAAATCTACTTCAGAAAGAGACATAGTAGAAATAAAATATTTTAGTTCCACTCACTTGTGTAACACTTGGTTATTTTTGACCAAATTAACTGCTGAAAATGTATCAAACTTCTGATTTCTCACCACGTATTTTTATACAGGAAACCATCCCACTCTAAGTGTCATGAAATACTCATGGACCTTTCATCCTTGTTTCGATACTTAGAGATTCATTGCTTCTCCAGAGCCTCAGAATACAGAATGTACTCGTTTTCGAACGTTGCAGAACATGTACCTATGCATACCCTCTATCCAAAATTTCCAAATAACCTTGCTACAGTATCTTGAGGTTACAGTGACGTAAGCAAACCCTCTATGCGAAATTCCAAGATTAAGTTTTACACACCCCACCGTATACGGATGGGAAAGCGATGACAAGCTGTAACGAGGAGAGACAGCGATGTGGAAACGGAAAGAGTCATGAGTGGAACTACAAAGTAATAATAGTTATTTATCCACAGCAGGGATGTTATAAAGTTATACTGCTTCTGTTCACAAATGTCTAATGAGATCACTAAAACACAAATGTGTTTTATGATCATGAGACACAGTGTCTTATGAGTCATAAAACAATGCCTGCTTTTTGAGTCATAGAAGAGCACCAAACAAGAATTGTAGTTATTTGTAACTCGATGAGATAAATTATTGAGTCAACCCATTTATTTTTTATATTTATATTGACATTTATATCGATGGACATATTGTTCTTGTCATTTGTAACATCCTTCAGTTTCGCATCGGCAAACGAAACTGTCAGGGATTCACTTTCAATCGGAGCTGCAACTGGAGGTCCTGCAATATTGACTCTACTGAGTGGTTTGTAGGCCTCACCTTGAATCTAGTTTGGTGTCTCAAGTCTTTCTGACAGCAAATTTGCAGTGTAATTTTCTGCGATAGTTGCAATTAACAGTTGTAAGATAGCCCTCAGTATTAGTTAGCAACGTAGCCAAAGAACGTCACATGCTATGATCAGTATATATTGCAGCATTTGGCAACTACAAGAAAGAAGCAACTGACGCAGGTATTCTTGAAATGTTTTGGGAATAATTTTTCAAAATGCAATTCGCTTACCATATCTATTTTCAAAATTGTTTTCAACATGAAATATTTTGTCAATAATGATAAAGCGGCAAACCTTTCAGTAGCAGCAAAGAAATATGGCAGTAAGATATATTAATTTATCATAGTAACGCCTTTATTCTCTCCTCACACGTTGAATTCAATGAATTCCTTCTCGTAGGCTAACTCAGACTATGCCGACAATAAAGCAAACTAGTTTCGTGAGCATCTTTCAATATGTCTTGTGGTATAATGCTTTTTTCCATTGTCGTTAAAAAAATAAAATTTGTCATAGAAACCATGTCATAACCTTCTCGAATAACATATTTTATAAATTTTTAGCAATTGTCATACACATCGAATAAGTCCTCAATTAGGGGCAAGTCTTCGTGTTCATAAAATACCCGTTGTGGATAAAATGTTGTATTGCATTTCATGTCTTATTAGCATATGAAACACCTAATAAAATCTGCCTCCTCGTGTTGCTTTTCATTCATTCGAGTTTAAGGTATATAGCTAATAAGATACTCATACAATGAATAAGTATTATTGTATGAGCGTCTTTTTCTCAAGAAAAGCAGGTGTTGATTTTCTCTCGTGTTTCATATGCTAATGGGACTTGAAATACAACACATTTCATCCACAGCGGGTATGTTATGAGACGAAAACTTTTCCGAAATTGATGGCTTATCTGATGATAATGCCAGTTGCAGAAAATTTACAAAATATGCTATTCAAGAAGGTTACGATATGGTTTCTATAACAAATAATTTGTTATTATGAGTTCAGTTTGTTTATCGACTCCATTTGTAATTTGAAGAATTTTTGTTTCTCATCTAAAATAGAAAAAAGCACTATACCACAAGGTGCTCAAGAAGTAAGTTCGCTTTTATGAGCGGCAAAGACTAAGTGAGCCTACGAGAAGGAAATCAGTGAATTCAACGGGTGGAGGGAGAAAAAATGCGTTTCAGTGATGAAGAAAATGTGTTGCCGGCATATTTCTTTGCTGCTTCATCACTGCGGACGGAATATTCCATATTGAAAACTATTCTGTTATTGCTCAGAAACATACATATGGGTAATCATAGTAAGCTAATTGCTTTTTTGAAATGTCAATCCCGAGCCTACAAACCAAAAATGGCGAAGAGTTTCGATCAAGAACACATAAAGCTATTCCTGCCGGAAGCTCCTGAAAATAAATACTTGATGATGGAGATTGCAGTGATAAATGGCGTAGTTGGCGCTTGCGATGTAATTAGTTAACGTATCTGAAAGTTAGTAACGTAGAAGACAAAGGGGCATACTTATATATTATAATACCTGATACGGAAAAATATGTTTCACGGAGTTTTTCCGTTATAGATGATGGTTTGTGTTTATGCTGTTGATATCTGTTGGAGTTATATGCTTTTACATCCTTCAGTTGCAGCTCCGTTTGAGAGTGACCCCCTGACATTTTTATTTGCAAATGCGAAACTGACGCATATTATAAATGGCAAGAATAATGGGTCAATTAATATGAATATATATGTATATATATATATATATATATATACATATATATATATATATATATATATATATATATATATATATATATATATATATATGTATGTTATGTATATATATATATATACTAGAAATATATAGGATGATTTTTTCCATTGTAGATAGAAAAAAAAAGTTTCTGTAATCACAAATGGGGCCAATAAATTAAAATGTTGGAAAAAAATTCAAAATGAGCTTTTGTACAAATGCACTGAAATTGGAAAAACAATTTCTTTGATTATTTGACCTAGGTTATTCTTTGAGTAGCAGATTCAAAATTCTTACCGTGCAAGAATACCTATTCAATATTCGCGGCAAGCTTTTGGATCGCCTACCCATAGAATAACCTAGGTCAAACAATTGACGGAATAATTTTTTCCTTTTAAGTGCATTTGTAAAAAACCTTGTCTTGAAAATGTTTTCAATTCTTTTCAGTCATTCATGAAATCCGTCATCCTATTGAATGAAGTAATTTTTTGTGAATGTCTAACAGAAGACAACTACTTTCCCGGCTAAAACCACGCTGGACATTGAACTACATCTGATAGATATTCTGGAAGGACCCTAACTCAAAAGAAAAAAATTGAAATTGAAAATTCACATTTGAGGCTGGAATATAAAATCAAATAACTATCAGAATGAAAATGCAAATTTTCACTTTTAGATTTTTTCTTTTGAGTTAGGGTCCTTTTAGAATACCTATCAGAAGTTCAATGTCCAGCGTAGCTTTGGCCGGGGAAGTAGTTGTTTTCTGTTAGAAATTCACAAAAAATCTCTTCATTTTTATCGAGAATTTTTCAATTCACAGAAAAATATTTCAATTCAATTTTCAATTGAGTCTGTTTCCCGTTCCATCATTTGAAGAAATTATGAATTTTTGAATAGAGGAATAAATATAATTCTTTGAAGAAATGCCTTACCACAGGGAAGTGCTAATATTTCACGTATCGACTGAGGTATGTGAGAAATATACCCGGTATCTACGTCCCCAAAATTTTCTCATGATAATCCATCAAAAAATAAATAAAACCTTTGTTGAATTTTTTGCGTTCTCAATAAGCCAGAAAAAAATTGTATTACCTACCAAAACTTCGCTGCTTCGTGTTTTTTTTTCGATTTTATTTTAATTTTAAACCACTGTAATTTATTATAAAATTGGATATATATAGATATATATATATATATATATATATATATATATAATATATTTATATATATTATATATATATATATTTATATATATTTATTATATATATTTTATATATATATATATATACATGTGAACAACATCAGATTATAGATAGTGACACCTATAATCTGTGCGGTGAAGCTTAAACCTAATATCGTGGAATTTTAATAGCACGAAATTTCGTGCATATTAACAGGTCACCAACGAATGTGTCAGATAGGCCTACCCACGATACCAATAGTCGTACTCCTCATGCGTTTTACGTAAACAAATATCGAGAATAAGAGAAATCTGTTTCGAATCCAAAAGAACCCACCATCCGTCTACAGCCTGTTTCATGGTTTCCCAATCATCAGGACGGCCTGTGGTCTCTCTTCAAATTCGTATCAGATTTCTCGTAGGTAAATAGCCTTAGGCCAATACAAACATGTGAACAGCATCATATTATAGATAGTGACACCTACAGTCTGTGCGGTGAAGCTTAAACCTAATATCGTGGAATTTTAATAGCACGAAATTCCGTGCATATTAACAGGTCACCAACAAATGTGTCAGATAGGCCTACTCACGATACCAATAGTCGTACTCCTCATGCGTTTAACGCAAACAAATATCGGAATAAGAGAAATCTGTTTCGAATTCAAAAGAACCCACCATCCGTCTACAGCCTGTTTCATGGTTTCCCAATCATCAGGACGGCCTGTGGTCTCTTTCAAATTCGTATAAGATTTTCGTAGGTTAATAGCCTTAGGCCAATACAAACATGTGAACAGCATCAGATTATAGATAGTGACATCTATAATCTGTGCGGTGAAGCTTAAACCTAATCAATTATTTTTTGAGTAATAACATGCCTTCTTTTTCATCATGTTGAATAAAAGAAATCTAATAATTTTTGCAAAAATTTTGAAAAATTTCTGAAATGCGCAAACAACTAATATCTTTGATTTAATTCTGACTTTTTCTTCAAATTGGACCCGACCATTACCTACAAATATGACGCTCCTATCAAATACTCGTCTATACAATTAGCTCTGTGATTTTGAAGAAATACTTTCCATCAATTCAAGCAGTTACCAATAGTTTACAACGGAATATGTTGACAAAAACTACAATTGTCGGGCGTGAAAACATCTTCTAAGGAATGTTTTTTCTCTTGGGAATATACTTTACATTTTTTTCCTGCGATATCTTGGTCATTGTTATATTGATCAGCCCAAAATATCATTTGCAGTCGTGGAATTTAAGTGAATTGGAAAATAATTTTTTTAATGTGACAATTTCAAATAAAACTTTTTTAGCCATTAAGTAGATCATTCATAAGCAGCACAAGATGGCGGTCTACTGGAAATTCTGAATAAATATTCAAAAGTTAAAAAAATATATACATTTGAAAGATTTGAAAAATCACCACTTACACCACCAACTATTGTGGCCTCAATGGCCGTCCATCACTCATAATGTCTATTGTCTAATTTGAAGTTTGAAATAAAGTTATGTAGCTGAGATGAGTAGGCAATCAATAAATTGTGTTTTTCTTGAATATCATTGATTTCTTTAAAAAAGAACAAATGAATTCCACTACGAAGATGGGGCTCATCCACGTCTTTCTTTATTTCATTCTCTGATAATTCCATATGTCAAATCTGGTAATTTGTTTTTTGCTTCTACAAGTTACTTCAATCAATGCATGTGCATTTGTATATAATGAACTGATATCACGAATAGAGGCCTTTCCAAGACACTATGATGAACGCAGGAATAGAAGGCATATAATATATATATATATATATATATATATATATATATATATATATATATTTTTTTTTATTTATTCTTGCTCTCGCATATTCAGCAAATTGATGAAGATAAAATTACCTCCCAGGTCATATATATATATATATATATATATATATATATATATATATATATATATATATATTATATATATATATACATGCATTGATTGAAGTAACTTGTAGAAGCAAAAAACAAATTACCAGATTTGACAAATGGCAATTATCAGAGAATGAAATAAAGAAAATCGTGGATGAACCCCATCTTTGTTGTGGAATTCATTTGTTCTTTCTTAAAGAAATCAATGATATTCAAGAAAAACACAATTTATTGACTGCTTACTCATCTCAGCTACATAACTTTATTTCAACCTTCAAATTAGACCATAGACATTATGAGTGATGGACGGCCATTGAGGCCACAGTAGTTGGTGGTGTAAGTGGTGATTTTTCAAATCTTTCAAATGTATATATTTTTTTAACTTTTGAATATTCATTCAGAATTTCCAGTAGACCGCCATCTTGTGCTGCTCATGAATGATATACTTAATGGCTAAAACAGTTTTATTTGAAATTGTCACATTAAAAAAAAATTTTCCAATTCACTTAAATTCCACGACTCAAATGATATTTTGGGCTGATCAATATAACAATGACCAAGATATCGCAGGAAAGAAAAGTATATTTCCGAGAAAAAAACATTCTTTAGAAGATGTTTTCACGCCCGACAATTGTAGTTTTTGTCAACATATTCCGTTGTAAACTATTGTTAACTGCTTGAATCAATGGAAAGTATTTCTTTAAAATCACAGAGCTATTCGTATAGGCGAGTATTTGATGGGAGCGTCATATTTGTAGGTAATGGTATGGTTCTGGTGAAGCCATATCGTCTTGGCCCCAGTGGAAAAACACTATTTTTCAAATTTGATTTAATTTGACATATTTTAGGAAAAGGTTGACTCAATCTATCAGTCGGGTCCAATTCGAAGAAAAAGTCAGAATTAAATCAAAGATATTAGTTGTTTGCGCATTTCAGAAATTTTTCAAAATTTTAGCAAAAATTATTAGATTTATTTTATTCAACATGATGAAAAAGAAGGCATGTTATTACTCAAAAAATAATTGATTAGGTTTAAGCTTCACCGCACAGATTATAGATGTCACTATCTATAATCTGATGCTGTTTACATGTTTGTATTGGCCTAAGGCTATTAACCTACGAAAATCTGATACGAATTTGAAAGAGACCACAGGCCGTCCTGATGATTGGGAAACCATGAAACAGGCTGTAGACGGATGGTGGGTTCTTTTGGATTTGAAACAGATTTCTCTTATTCTCGATATTTGTTTACGTAAAACGCATGAGGAGTACGACTATTGGTATCGTGGGTAGGCCTATCTGACACATTTGTTGGTGACCTGTTAATATGCACGAAATTTCGTGCTATTAAAATTCCACGATATTAGGTTTAAGCTTCACCGCACAGATTATAGGTGTCACTATCTATAATCTGATGCTGTTCACATGTTTGTATTGGCCTAAGGCTATTAACCTACGAGAAATCTGGTACGAATTTGAAAGAGACCACAGGCCGTCCTGATGATTGGGAAACCATGAAACAGGCTGTAGACGGATGGTGGGTTCTTTTGGATTCGAAACAGATTTCTCTTATTCTCGATATTTGTTTACGTAAAACGCATGAGGAGTACGACTATTGGTATCGTGGGTAGGCCTATCTGACACATTCGTTGGTGACCTGTTAATATGCACGAAATTTCGTGCTATTGAAATTCCAAGATATTAGGTTCAAGCTTCACCGCACAGATTATAGGTGTCACTATCTATAATCTGATGTAGTTCACATGTATATATATATATATATATATATATATATATATATATATATATATATATATATATATATATATATATATATATATATATATATATATATATATATATATATATATATATATATATATATATATATATATATATATATATATCCAATTTTATAATAAACTACAGTGGTTTAAAATAAAAATAAAATCGAAAAAAAGCACGAAGCAGCGAAGTTTTGGTAGGTAATACAATTTTTTTCTGGCTTATTGAGGACGCAAAAAATTCAACAAAGGTTTTATTTATTTTTTGATGGATTATCATGAGAAAATTTTGTGGACGTAGATACCGGGTATATTTCTCACATACCTCAGTCGATACGTGAAATATTAGCACTTTCCTGTCGTGAGGCATTTCTTCAAAGAATTATATTCCTCTATTCAAAAATTCATAATTTCTTCAAATGGTGGAACGGGAAACAGACTCAATTGAAAATTGAATTGAAATATTTTTCTGTGAATTGAAAAATTCTCGATAAAAATGAAGAGATTTTTTGTGAATTTCTAACAGAAAACAACTACTTTCCCGGCCAAAGCCACGCTGGACATTGAACATCTGATAGGTATTCTAAAAGGACCCTAACTCAAAAGAAAAAATCTAAAATTGAAAATTTACATTTTTATTCTGATAGTTATTTGATTTTATATTCCAGCCTCAAATGTGAATTTTCAATTTCAGTTTTTTTCTTTCGAGTTAGGGTCCTTCCAGAATCAGATGTAGTTCAATGTCCAGCGTGGTTTTAGCCGGGAAAGTAGTTGTTTTCTGTTAGACATTCACAAAAAATTACTTCATTCAATAGGATGACGGATTTCATGAATGACTGAAAAGAATTGAAAACATTTTCAAGACAAGGTTTCTTACAAATTCTGAATAAATATTCAAAAGTTAAAAAAATATATACATTTGAAAGATTTGAAAAATTACCACTTACACCACCAACTACTGTGGCCTCAATGGCCGTCCATCACTCATAATGTCTATGGTCTCATTTGAAGGTTGAAATAAAGTTATGTAGCTGAGATGAGTGAGCAATCAATAAATTGTGTTTTTCTTGAATATCATTGATTTCTTTAAAAAAGAACAAATGAATTCCACTACAAAGATGGGGTTCATCCACGTCTTTCTTTATTTCATTCTCTGATAATTGCCATATGTCAAATCTGGTAATTTGTTTTTTGCTTCTACAAGTTACTTCAATCAATGCATGTGCATTTGTATATGATGAACTGATATTACGAATAAAGAGGCAATTTCCAAGACACTATGATGAACGCAGGAATAGAAGGCATATATATATATATATATATATATATATATATATATATATTCCTTTTTTATTTATTCTTGCTCTTGCATATTCAGCAAAGTGATGAAGATAAAATTACCTTTCAGGTCATATATATATATATATATATATATATATATATATATATATATATATATATATATATATATATAATATATATAAATAAATAAAAAATAAAAAAGGAATGAATGATTATTGTAATGATGATCTATTATTTCAGAAAGGTGAACATAATACGAATATGCTCATCAATATCCCATGCTAATATCTTATGAAAGCCAAAGAACCGACTTCAACGTCACATTGTTGAACAAACGTCGTGAAAAAAATAAAATTTTGTTCATTTTTGATGTGTTACATAGCCTTATGGATGTACCTGATATATTATCACTCTTTAAGTTTAATGTACCCTACATAAGACTGAGAACTATAAATGTAATGTTCAAAACTGTTAGCAAGAATTCCCCTATTGATAACTGTTTAGTTACTAGAAAATCGAATTTAAACGGTTTTCTTCACATAAAGGATTCAATATAAAATTGATCCAGAGAAAGGTAGATCTCAGGTGAAAAACAACTACTTTCCTGGCAAATACCACGCAGAACGTTGAATGATATTCACCTGAAAATCCATGCATACTTCATAAAATATCATGGACATTGAATGCAAATGTTTTTTCTGATAAGCTCGATTATGTTTAATTTATGTCTGTTCATAAATCCATCCGGTTTCAGGCTTTTGGCCCCATCGTCAGTAGTCAACCAGGTCCTAAGAACTTTGGTGAAGTGCATCAACGTAAACAAACCATCATCGATCTTGTAACACCTATAGGTACGCCGGAAAGATAAACTTTAACTGGCGGTACCTGTGACGAAAGAAACACTCGAAATCTCCACCTCGATAGGTTTCTTAATAAAGATTCCTTTCAGTAGGGTGAAGCCGTCTAGCATATAGTGAGAGATAAGTGCCATGTGAAGTGGAATGAATAGAAAATCGAATTTAAACGGTTTCTTCCATAAGGATTCAATATAAAATTGATCCAGAGAAGGTAGATCTCAGGTGAAAACAACTCTTTCTGGCAAATACCGCAGAACGTTGAATGATATTCAGGTGAATATCATTCAACGTTCTGCGGTATTTCAGAAAATGTTTTCACCTGAGATCTACCTTTCTGGATCAATTTTATATTGAATCCTTTATGGAAGAAACCGTTTAAATTCGATTTCATCATTCCACTTCACATGGCACTTATCTCACTATAGCTAGACGGCACTACGAGAAGAATCTTTATTAAGAAACCTATCGAGGTGGAGATTCGAGTGTTCTTTCGTCACTAGGTACCGCCAGTTAAAGTTTATCTTTCCGGCGTACCTATAGTGTACAAGATCGATGATGGTTTGTTTACGTTGTCTCACTTCAGCCAAAGTTCTTAGGACCTTGGCGTTGACTACTCCGTACGATGAGGGCCAAGAAGCGAAACCGGTATGGATTGTTAGGTGAACACGACATAATTAAACATAATCGAGCTTATCAGAAAGAAACATTGCATTCAAGTCCATTGATATTTTATGGAAGTATGCATGGATTTTCAGGTGAATATCATTCAACGTTTATGATTTTTTTCACCTGAGATCTACCTTTCTCTGGATCAATTTTATATTGAATCCTTTATGTGAAGAAAACCGTTTAAATTCGATTTTTCTATTCATTCCACTTCACATGGCACTTATCTCTGTTTAGTTACTGTTAACGATTTCCTGAAAGTCTCTGGAATAGACCTACTAAATATCTCAAGAAACTTATTGATGTCTAAACTATGACACTGAATGTTGAATATTGACAACTGTATTTGTTCGTACCTATTTTAACTTGTATTGTTTATGATCTTTAATTTTTTATTGTAACTTTATATTAGATTAGTTGTCTCTGTTCATGTTGTGTTGTGATTTTATATTGTTATCTCTCATAGGTACCTTTTATACATTTTTAAAATATTTAGTTTTTAAGTTATATCTTTCACACTGCTACATGTAATTAGATTATGTCTGTTTGTAACCAGTATAAATAAATAAATAAAATAAAAATATCTATGATATTTAAGCAACATATATAAATATTATATTTGTGTAATATTTCTCGAACATTACAGATGTAAATGCAATATTGACATAGCGTGACAATAATTGCAATATTTTGTGCTGTGTGGTGAGAGCGCGATCGCTTTATATTGAGATTTTTCTAGCTTACCTTTCCTCCATATTTCTTTCCGAAACACTCCTTGGCTATGGAGACATATGAATCTCTCACTCTCACTTGTTTTCCTGTCTGTATGTCGAGCTCATATAGGCAGTCCACGAGAATTTTGCCTGTGTAGCAACATATGTAAGCTATTCCAATCATAGCTGCTATAGCCCAGTAACCCCCTCTCAGCACAGCAAAGGGCAAGGATACAATGAACATTCCCTAAAAAAAAACGTATTTAGAAATAGTAGTGATTTTTTTTTTCGAAGAAACTCTCGAATCCAAATTAATTAAAGTAAAGGAAATGTGTGGCTTTTCAGACGAAATTTCAGATAAAAGATAAAACCATCTTCGAGCCGGATTCGAACCTGAGGCCTCTGGATCTCTAATCATACTGAGCTGTCGAAGACACAAGATTCCGTCTGCAATTCAAGATACCTAGAATTTTATGTAAGTTGTTGTTGGGATAGATTATGAAGATAAAGGATCTCATACACAATCAGTGGTCATCAAGATCAATTAGCCCTTTTTCGTAACGTCGCCGTGGATTGACGGCTTCACTCAAGGTTCAGGGGCGCTGATCTCCGACAACTGAATGAATATAAATTACGAATGTGAAAATAGCGTCTCTGAATAAATAAGTGAAGGACATTTTCGTGGCATTTCAGACTAAATTTAGAATTAAAGGAAAAAACCATCTTTGAGCAGGATTCGAACCTGCGTCCTCTGTTCGTAATTTATGTTTGTCAATTTGTTCAGTTGTCGGAGATCAGCACCCCTGAACATCAACTGAAGCTATCAATCCACGGCGACGTTAGGAAAAAGGGAGAATTGATCTTGATAAACACTGATGGTGTGTGAGATCTCTTACTTACATAATCTACCCCAACAACAACTAACATTGAATTCTAGGAAAAAGCGGTATCTCGAATTCAGACGGAACCTTGTGTCTTCGATAGCTCAATTGGTAGAGGGTGTGGTTAGAGATCTAGAGGACGCAGCTTCGAATCCTGCTCAAATTTCATTTGAAATTTCGTCTGAAATGCCACAAAACTTTCCTCCACTTATTCATTCACAGACGCTATCCTCACTTTCGAAATTTATATTTAGCAATCTGTTCAGTGGTGGGAAATCAGCATCCAAGACGCTTTTTTTCTTTATTTTAGAATTTCGTCTGAAGTGCCACAAACATTTCCTTAACTTATTTATTCCCAGGCGCTGTTCATTGAATTTTATGTTTTTCACGGTGTTGCGTGTATTGTACTCTTGTATTCACAACGAAGAGGCGAAAGTAGATATTATCGGTGATAAATCCATGACAACCAATGCATTTAATTGCAAATAATCAATGCATATTAACGATCTCATTTCGTTTTTCGATTCTCATCGAAAAAAAAAAAATTAATTCTCGTCACACAAATGCATTGTCTTTATATTTTTTCCATGATGGCGTCTAAAAATTAATATTCCACATATAGACTTTATATTGCTTTTGGAATGAATTCACATTTAAATCATTCCATCTCACGTTTGCTAATGCTTGATGAAATTGGCTGCACCTTGGCTTGATCTGTAAGTGCTTGGGAGGTTGTCTATGAATTTTTCCCAAATCGTTTTGCAATTCTGGACGAGAACCTATCATTATCTGTACTATTTTTTAAACTAGTTAGCCATCATTTTGACGACCTATGATAATACAAGGACAAAACTGTGAAAAATATCATTTTCCAATAGCATTTTATGATAGGAATTCTGATTTTGTGCAAAATTGTACACTGGAAGATGAGGCGTATCACTGAAATCTTTCCATTTGTCTGGGAATTTTTGTCGTTTGAATAAATCGATTTGTGAAAATTGCTATGAGTTTTTGTCGCAATGTTGCCCATTATACAATATTCATATTAACGACTAATTGGATACCAAACGGTTTGGTGTGGTTTATATAATCTTTTACTTCGAAAATATATACATTTACCTATCGAAGATCTGAGGGCGTCCCTACTATCAATGGTCCAAGGGAATTTGGAACCAAAAAGGTTCAAATTTACTACTACTACCTGGTAGAGACAAGGAAAGCAGATCCAGGTAATATTTTCTTCGAGAAGTGCTCAAAGATAATTGCGGCTTTCAGTAAAAGAAAAGCTTGATCTCTTTGGAAGATTCATTCTGATCTTGATAATTTATGGTTACTCAAATACAAATATTTTTCAAAACAATAATAATTGAATCCCATTCAGTGAAGACATAGCAATTCAAACCAGAGTACAACAACAGCGTTTTGCAGCTCAATGAGAACTCATTGTCCGAAAGAATACTCATGCCATCATAGAACAAAGCCACATTTCCAAAAAAATGTTTATTCAATAACTCCCCCATTTTCAAATTGGAAGGCAATGTTGGAATAATCGTCAATAATTATTCTGCATGAAACGAATTCGAAACCAGTCTGTCGAGAGAGTTCATGAACCAGAAAGATGAAAGTTAACCCATTCGGATATGATATTCACGATTCACTTCTTAGTTATATAGATTTTCATGAACTGAAGAAAGATTCATGAGAATTGAAAAAAACTCAATAAAAAAGCTCTCAAAACCTTTTTATGGGGTTTGAAGGAAACATTGGAATGGATCATTGATTCAATGAGAGCAAATTCATTTGTGACAACCATTCAATTAGTGACTCACAAATTATAACTTATAACAACGTAATGTATATGGGTTCCGGAAAGTAATAGAGCGGCTTTATAACTGTTTGAGTAGCAAATGTAATTATTGTAATATTGATGTATATGTGAATGAATTCTAGCTTTTTCAGGGGGTATTTTTTCAAATCGTATCACCCCTCAAAATTAAAATTTTTGGGAGTAACTTAAAAAATATAATAATAAATTAAATTTATTAAATAAATAAGATTCCATTCAGTAATATCAAATGTATGTTTTTTTCAGGCAGACGTTGTGTGAGGAACTTCACCGGGTAAAGAAGATATTGCTTCCGTTTACCTCATAGAAAGACATAAATTACCCAATCATGTCAATGAAGAGGAAGCATGAATTGGTTGATGCTACGACTGACCGTGGTGGCTCCGTTTGTAGGGACCTGTGTTTGTTATGAAAGAAGCATTCAAAAGAGCTAATCATTTGGAAGTATGAAGATTATCTAATAATGGCAAAGATTCTTGCAATTTTTGCTGAACATGGTGGGCTTTTAAGTGCTATGAGAAATTCGTATCACTTGGACGATGGAAGTGGTATTTCACAAACACTAGCAGCATATCACAGATATGACAGTCAAAAGGCAAAGAGACTATCTGGTGAAAAGGAATATAAAGTACGTCCCCATTGCTCAGACCAAACTCAAATCAAAATCAACAACATCATCATTATTTTGTTCAGATGTGAAGAAGGTGTGTCTATTTTGTAATGAAGGAGAAGGGTAGAGACAAACTTGTGACTTCATTCACGCTGGGTATTGGGCCCATAATTCATAGTCATGCTCTACGAGATGATAAACTCTTGAATGAATTATTGTCATCAGATTTGGTAGCATTAGAAGCAAATATCACAAACTATGCTATACTCGCTTTCTAACACATGCAAGAGCTGCAGAACGTTTTCGAAGAGAAGATTACCATGATCCTGAAAGAGTTGTTTATGGTACAGTTATAACGGAATTGGTTCAATACATGCAGGATTTGTACTCATCTATCAGTACTTCTCCAGTGTGTAAACTTTATTTTAGAGTCTCAGCGTATGATGTACATGCGAATACAAACTGCCGAGAAGAGTATCAATAGAACACATCTTAAGGAACAACTATTATCATTTATATCCAATACCCAGCGTGGATGTAGTCACTAGTTTGTCTCTACCTACTCTTACATCACCTCATCTTTTTCACATCTAAAAAAAATATGATCTTGTTAATTTTAATGTAGATGGAGTTTGGTCTGAGCAATGGGGACGTCCTTTCTGTTTCTTTTCACCAGATAGTCTTAATGCTTTTTGACTTTTGGTGTTTGTGAAAGACCACTTCCATCGTCCAACTGATCCAAATTTCTCATAACACTTGAAAGCTCACCATGTTCAGCAACAATTGCAAGATTCTCAGCCAATGTTGAAGAACCTCCATACTTCCGAATGATGAAGTCTCTTTTGAATGCTTCTGGCATAACAAACACAGGTCCCATACAAACGGTGTCACCACTGGGTCAGTCGTAGTATCAACCAATTCATGCTTCCTCTTCATTGACATGATTGGTAATTGCTGTCTTTCAATGAGGTAGACGGAAGGAATATCTTCTTTACACGGTGGAGTTCCTCACACAACGTCTGCCTGAAAAAAAAACTTACATTTAGTATTACTGAATGGAATATCATTCATTTAATCTCTTTTATTTATCATTAGATTTTTGAAGTTGCCCCCCAAAATTTTCATTTCTAGAAGGGCTACGATTTTGAAAAAATACCCCATAAAAAAGCTAGAATGTATTTACATGAACATCAATATTACAATAATTGCATTTGATACTTGAACAATTATAAAGCCGCTCTATTACTTTTCGGAACCCATATAAATTACATTGTTGCCATAACGACTTTCTGTGCAATGCTGAATTGTTTTGGCAAATTTTCAGCAACTGTTTGTGATGAAATAAAAGTCATACATACCGTTCGGAAGGTAATTTTCCAACAAACAAAAAAGTCTGTAACACATTTTCAGCTACATGCAACGAATTTTGTTACCGTTGTTCACAACTGGAAGAAGTCAGGGAGGAGTCTAATAAATTCGTAGTACAGGCGCGGATCCAGGATTTCGTTCGGGGGGGTAACTAGATATACATTAATATTATAATAGTTATTCTTAACTTGAAACTCAAACTCCAATCTCTTCCTATGGCCAGTCTTTGCAAATCTTGTGATAAGTTTCTCGGTATCAATAGGAATGTGCCTATGGATGTGCATAAGGGCAACTCCGAGAAAGCGGTTTTTTGTCATGGTCAATGGAATACATGCAACGATAATACTCGACAAAATGACGGAATAATCATGCGTGTTGGTTGACTGTTGGCGCGCAACAAACTAAACTCCCTGTCTTGTCTGTATTCCCAAGCTCAAGTGGGTGGGAGGAAGGAACCGCAGGGGGATCAAAACGCATAGAAAACAAAACAAATAATTTGTGGTGGCGCCGACTCCACGCACATAAGGTAATGTTATTGGGATATTGCTGAAATATTATTCATCACCTCTAGTTTTCAGTGAATTTTGGCCTATGTATACGTTCTTTTACATAATGAGGAAAGACTGCTCGATAAGAGAACGTGATTCTCTTCATCGCAAGCGTTACTTGATTGTTCTAGTTGAATTCACGCAACACAAATCATTTAAGGATTAATAAAAAATAAGGTATTTTCTAAACCGCTTCCCGAAATGAGTGCCTTTATCGATGGTAAGGGAATTCTGCGTGTGGGTGGCGATTTGAAATATTCCACTCTTTCTTACGATGAAAGACATATCAAAATTCTTTTTTATCTAATTTATTAATAGATTATTTCCATATCAAATATTTACGCGGGTTTTCGAACAGTTAATTTTCTTTTGTCTTGTCAATTTTGGACCATCTCCAAAGTCAGCTATTTGTTCAGTACTGTCGAACTGTGTGAAATGTTGGAAGTCAAAACCCCTGACTCCTCAGCTTTCAATGGGTGATCTGCCATTATCTCGAATTTCTCGAACTTTGTAGCGAACTGTCTACAAATATATGTTAAGCAGCTTTCCAACGGTTCACTGCGCGTCGAGGCAGATGTGATCACCTAATTCGACTTATTTCGGTAGGCCTTTTGGAGGCAGGAAAGTAACTTTTGAAGACCCACACATCAGTCATGATTGAATCTATTTTGAACTTGCGACCTCTTGTTCCTCCTAGTTCAAAAACAAATGATCATTCGGTACTGACGCCGGACCACTCTCGACCACTCACATCTTTACCTTCTCCAGACTACAATACCAATCAGACACTCATCACATCTCAAATTACTTCATCATAATGACTTCAGGAAGATATATCACAGGAAACATCTACAAACCTTGCAACAGCAGAGTAAATGAATAGATCCTATGATTCCAGTTCAAGTTGGGACTATGAAACTCATAAAAAATTGGCACACTTCTCCATTGCGATGGCCACTGGGTCGTATCAAATCAAGTGTTGTCCGATGGAGTTTCGCGCATGGGTATTGTACAGACCCCGCGGTACTTTCAGAAGACTATTGGTGAAGTTATGCTATCCGCCAATAACTCAACTGGTTGCTGTACTGATACCGCATCTTTGTTCCATTTTTGTTGTTATAATTTCTTCATAGAGTTAGAGAATCCATAAAGGCATTTCAGGCAGGGAGAATGAGAAAGACGACAACATTATAACCCTCCACTTGCGTGTTCTGAAGAGAATTTCAGTTTTTTGTAGCATGTTTTTTTGTTCCTGAATCGGTAGCGCGATTCATTATTATACTATGTTCCAACTCGCTACAATTACGTCTTTGTGTGTATATCACCTAGTTCCACAAACTGGTGAAAAAAGTGGGTGTCATCTTCGGCGACACTTACAGGTTTCCAAGGAGCTCCTGAGAATAGACCACCAAAAGGACATTCAGGCTTATTTTTATCGTGTTTAGGTAACTTCAATGCTTCCAATATAATTCGAGTTGTTTAAGTCAAATACTGTCCACTCAGTCAATATCGCTAGTGTTGAATGCAAATGAATTAATATGTTGGCCCTGTATACTCCTTCTATGGGGGATTTTTTGTTGATATTGTAATTTGTATGACTATATAATATAACTATTGATTCAATGTTGATGTATGTGTGTCATAATAATAAAAGTGACAACTATTTCCGAGAGTATATTCCTTCATTTTATTATATATTTCTCTACTTCCACTATAAAACCTATCATGTTTCTCGTTTCTGTTGATTATATCTTATTTGACAATAGTTTATTTCAATTACTCATCAGTATTTCTCTTTCTTAAATGGAAACTTATAGAACTTCCAATCTGTGAAAAACGAACAATCTATATATGTCATAGAAAAAAAAATAGAAAAATCGAATTAAACGGTTTTCTGCACATAAAAGATTCAATGTAAATTGAACCAGAAAATGGTAGATCTCAGGTGAAAAACAACTACTTTCCTAGCAAATTACCACGCAGAACGTTGAATGATATTCACCTGAAAATCCATGCATACCTCCATATAATGGACATTGAATCCAAATGTTTCTTTCGATGAGCTGATTATGTTTAATTTATGTCGTGTTCACTAACATCCGCATACCGGTTTCAGGCTTTTGGCCTCATCAGTAGGTAGTCAACCAGCCAAGGTCGAAGAGCTCTGGCTGAAGCGAGACACAACATAACCAAAACCATCATCGAGTCTATAACGCCGGAAAAGAAAACTTTCAACTGGCGGTACCTAGTGACAGAAAGAAACACTCCGATAATCTCCCACCTCGATAGGTTTCTAAATGAAAGATTCCTTCTCAGTAGGAGTAGCAAGCCCGACTAGCATATAGTGAAAGATAAACGCCATGTGAAGTGGAATAAATAGAAAAAAATTTCTATTTATTCCTACTGAGAAGGAATCTTTCATTCAGAAACCCATCGAGGTGGGAGATTTTCGGAGTGTTTCTTTCTGTCACTAGGTACCGCCAGTTAAAAGTTTTCTTTTCCGGCGTACCTATAGGTGTTATAGACTCGATGATGGTTTGGCTTATGTTGTGTCTCGCTTCAGCCAGAGCTCTTCGGACCTTTGGCTGGTTGACTACTCCGTACTGATGAGGGCCAAAAAAGCCTGAAACCGGTATGCGGATTGTTAGGTGAACACGACATAAATTAAACATAATCGAGCTCATCAGAAAGAATCATTTGGATTCAATGTCCATTTATATGTAGGTATGCATGGATTTTCGGGTGAATATCATTCAACGTTCTGCGTGGTATTTGCTAGGAAAGTAGTTGTTTTTCACCTGAGATCTACCATTTTCTGGTTCAATTTATATTGAATCTTTTATGTGAAGTAAACCGTTTAATTCGATTTTTCTATTTATTCCACTTCACATGGCGTTTATCTTTCTATATATGTCATGTTGGGACGTTATCCATTTGTCAGTAATAGTTTCGAGTAAACGTACCATCGAATTATGACATATCTCGAATTCAAAGTTGAACTTTAGAAAACTGAAATATTATGTAGGATTAGGAAGATTTGAAAGCTACAACTTTTGATCAAATATTTTAGGGTTTATAAAAAAATGGAAATTCTGCAAGGAAAGATATGTCCAATGATATATCAACTTGATTCATCATATCAGTATCAATAAATTTATGAAATCTATCTTTCCGACAGGTTATGCCATCGGTTTATTTTTATTGCTTTCTCAACTTCACAACTTATTACCAATTTCTCCCTTAAATATTGGATTGGAATTCTGAAATTCGCAAGATCGTTAGAGATTATAGAGATGAGTCCAAGAAGTCTCTGTCGTCTACCTGATTATTGTACACTAAACGGCAGGGTCGATGGAACAATCGTTTTTTCCGGACAATAATATTCCCCAATTATTGAAGTAGAATTCTGGAACTTTCAAAATTGTTAGAGAATTCAGAAATGGATATATGGATTCTCTGACGTCGTACACACTGCATATTAGAAGCGATTCAACTGTCAATTTTGAGAAAACCTATGGGTTGGAGTTCAATAGATTTAAATTGAGTATTGCAATTATAATGTATGATCCTGAAATCAAAAACACCTCAATGCTAACCTTCATGTCTGTTGATTCCTTGCATAACCACTGTTTAAAGCATAAGTTATTTATAATGATGTCTCAGCTTCAGTGTATATTTCAATGTCATCCAACAATGAGAAAAGTTATATTCCATCTCCCCTGGGTGCAGTGTATGTTACTTAAATCAATCAATAGACCCATCTGTAAAATCTCTAACGACCATGAAGTTCCACGAATTCCACCCCAATAATAACGAAAAACACGGAGTGTTGGCATGAAAAGTTATATAAATCAGGATTTTTCAAGGAGAGAGTGTACTGGTGATATATTCCTCATCCTGATCGCGAATCTGGAGAAATTGTTAGCTTATTCTACGTCCTAATATAATTTTTTGAAACACTGGACCTCTTTGTCACCACTGACATACAGCGGTAGACACAGTAATTATTTCATCTCGAAAATGAGTCAAATAGGTAAGTTTCAAAATGGCAGCTTTTTCAAATATTAATTCTCATACCAATTAATGTAATTTGATGGAACTTCCTGTGTTCCACAACTTCATTTGGAGCGTTTTTCTCTAAGATTCACACAAAGATCAAAGAATTGCTATAAATTACTGTTGATGTTTTATATGAATTATTTATCATTATTTACTTCGTATACTATTGTATTGTATTGTTTCGTATCCTGTCTTGTCTTATCATGGTTTTTTTCGAGAGAAAAATCCCCATCTATCTACAAGACGGGATTACATTGAAAACCTATACCTAATTATCTTTACGAGCGTGGCCAAATGGATTCATCAATGAATTAGCTGAATAGTTACTGAGAATTGGATCAGTAGAGAAAATGATTTGGATTTCAAAATATCAAAACTTCAGTTCCCGATGAAACTTTTATATTCCAGATATTCGTTCAAAAAATGTGTGAAAATGATCCTGAGAACTCTTTGAAGTTCTCGGAATATGGCCAGTCATCTGACTGTCGATTCTGCGGCATTGAAACTACGCAGGTACATAATACATGCTCTGTCGATTCGTCTTTGATTCCGTAGAATCGACAGTCACAGGACGGGCCTTCTTCCTAGAACTTCAAAGAGTTCTTAAGATAATTTTCACACACTTTTTGAATGAATATCTGGAATATAATAGTTTTATCGGGAATGAAGTTTTGATATTTGATATTTTGGAATTTTCCCCACTGATCAAAATCTAAGTGACTATTCAGCTAATTCATTGATGAATTCATTTGGCCACGCTCGTAAAGATAATTATAGGTTTTTGACGAAATCCCGTATCTTTTTCAAGATGAATGGGGGTTCTTCTTTCGAAAAAATCAGACCGGATATGAGACGAAACAATAAAAGACAAGAGCATACGATGGGCGGATGATGATAACTAATTCATATAAAACATCAACAGTCATTTATAGCAATACCACATTCTTTCTGTAAATATTATAGAAACATATTAATTGGTATAAGAATGAATATTTAAGAAAGCCGCCATTTTGAAACTAACCGATTTGACTAATTTTTGAGATGAGTTGAATAAATAACTGTCTACCACTATATGCCAATGGCGATGAAACTGTCAGTGATTTGAAAAATAATAATGGGAGGTGGAATAAGCTTACAATTCCTCCAAATTCGCGATCAACACAACGAATATATCACCAGTACACTCTTTCCTTGAAAAATTTTCAGCTCCCTGATTTGTATCATTTGTATGCCAACACCGCCATGTTTTCACTTATTATTGAGGTAGAATTCTTGAACTTTCATGTTTGTTAGAGATTTTACAGATGGGTCTATTGATACACAGACTTAAGTAACATATACTCCACCCAGAGGCGATGGAACTATAACTTTCCCTGGAAAATCCTGATTTTTCTTATCTCTTTCAGTTATGGTGAATAAACGACATTTTGTTTGTTGGTCAGTTGGTGACAGTGAATAAATAATATTTTCCATGGATGACATTGAAATATACACCTAAGTTGACATATCATAATAAATATCTTATGCTTTCAACGGGAGTTATGCAACAATGAATCAATAAGCATGATGGTTACCATCAAACTGTTTTTGATTTCAGGATCATACATTATAATTTCAATACTCAATTCAAATCTATTGAACTCCAACTCGAAGGTTTTTTTCAAATCGTCAGTTCAATCACTTCTGATATGCAGTGTGTACGACGTCAGATAACCCATATATTCATCTCTGGATTTTCTAATTATTGTTCCAGAATTCTACTTCAATAATTGGGGAATATTATTGCCTGGCATGTAGTGTATATTGATACACGTCAGTAACTTCTTGGACTCATCTCTATAATCTCTAACGATTTTGCAAGTTTTAGAATTACAATCCAATATTGAGTGAAGATTTGGTAATAAGTTGTGAAGTTGAGAAATCAATGGGAATACACCAGATAGCACGACCTGTCGGAAAGGTATATTTCACAAATTTATTGATATAATGAATCAAGTTAATTTATCATAGAACATATTTTTCATTGCAGCATTTCTATTTCTGTATAAACCTTAAACTTGTAATGAATTTACTATTTTTCTGCTATATTTATCAACCGAAAGCTCCCTGTAAGGATTTAAATTCATCTTGACAGTAATAATAGGTCTAGAAATACAATTCGTGTTCGTGATGAATCCGTGGATTACACCTACCCCAATAAATAGACTAAACACGCCAATACCGCGATACGTATATATAAAGCACGCGCGAGTTTAACCTGCGCCAGCCAGTGACTCTCGAGAAAACATTTCCATCGAGCCAGCTGGGCAGGTACAAACGCCGTCGAGAGAATTCAGTCATCCGATAGAAGCCAGAAAAATCATTCGTTCGAGCAAAAGCGGCCGCCAATTTACCAAGGAGAATTTTACAAGCTAGGTAATTATGCTATGAGCCGAGCACATTCAGTCATCCGCTAGAAGCCAGAGACAGCAGTCCAGTCGAGACAAAAGCGAACGCTGCGAGCTGACGCCATCCGGCCGGCGTCACACCACATGGATTGATAGCAAGGATAATTTCTACAAGCTGGGTAATTATACCAGGAAAATATAATTTTTATTTCGATTGACAGAGCCCACAAAACGGCGCGCGCCTATAATTCGGTCGAGAGGAATCCGCAAAAGAGGGGGAAACCGACTGTAATTCCGTTTAGAAATATTTCAAAGATTCATTAGCTTGCCGAACCTAGCAGAAGTAGTCACGCGTCCGACCACTAGTATCCAGAGTGTGAGCCAGATACCGAAGCAGTCTACGACCGTCCCGAGCCTTGCCGAAGCGGTGAGATCGGAGTTTGGGTAAAATGTTATATCAGGTAAAAGACATCAGGAAATATTTGTAAGTACCACAGATGCGATGTGCGCATGATTGAAACATTGCCGTAAGAGGCACATATTCATTTCAATGCTGCGCTGGTAATTTCTGCATACGAGTCAGTACAATATCCCCCCACCCCCCCTGGCATGAGATTTTTGGTTGCTTAATTCACCCCGCCTGCTTGAAAACACCCTCTCCGCTTTTCTCTGTATATAGTGCTTGCAGTTGTCTATTTGTTGTGATAACTTGAGGCTGCCGTCAGCCGCCCTGCCTGTATCTCTTTTATCAATATACCTGTATTCAGAGTATTCTTTCATTTACTATCTTGAGTAGAATTTAAGCAGTCGGCACCCAGGTTCGGAACCCAGTTAAAGGCAATTAAAGCCTGACTTGCTGGTCCCGTTACATTGTCACGACTATACTGACCCCTGGAGTGTTTTTCTTCAGTGAGACTGCAAGGAGGAAAAGTGGCTTTTTCCACTATGAACCAAAAGGTGGCGCCCGAGGAAAACCGAGAATAGTAAAAGGCGTCAAAGTTTGATAGTAGGGGAAAGAAACCCCTTTACAAACTATTCGATCAAAAGTTGAAGCTTTCAAATCTTCCTAAACCTACATAATATTTCTGTTTTCCAAAGTTCAACTTTGAATTCAAGATATGTCAAAATTCGATGACACGTTCACTCGAAACTATTACTGACAAATGGATGACAGTAGATAAACTACAAGGCTACGGGCGCAACCCCTATTTTGCTACCCTTAAGGGATGTTTTGGCGAATGCGTAAGAGGGTGGTTTCTGGCGAAGGCGGCGGTGAGGATGATGGTGGTGGTCATAGGCGGTTTGTTGTAGGAGGGGTTTAGTAAAAAATGGCGGTTGTAGGTTTATGAGTGGGTGTGTGGGCAGGGAAAAAATCTGTGGAAGTGGTCTGTGATTGGTCGCGATGGTGGCAGCCATGTTGTGGATGGGAGTGTCAGTGGTGATAGCCGTCAACTGCTATCCAATAGCCAAGCAGCAACCATATTGAAATGGGAGTGGGTTGGGGCCGTCACAGTCCGTTAGCCACATTAGTCAACCGTCATCCAATAGCTGCATTTGTCAACGGCATTGGTCGGCCGTCAACCAATAGCCTTTTTGTTCTATCGAGGAAGTGAATGTCGGCCATTTTGGAAAGTGAGAGAAGTCACCGGTGTTTATGACCGATGATGCGGCCATGACGCAACCGACAATTCGATGCAAATCTGAACAGCAGCCGTTTCAACGTCAGCACTTTCGTTATCAGTTATTTATTCAATCGACCGGATATCCGCATCCTTTGAAAGAGTGTGTACATTGCGGTTTGTTTACACTAACTGAGATGAGGTTGCAGGTGTTCATCCCGATCTGTGAGAATTCGCAGTAAACAAGCAATTCTTAGAAATAATAGAGACGCAATTATAAGAATTAGATTGTTCGATCCGTGGGATAGTTTTGTATATTCGAGTCCAAATTATTGCATCATATTATGCCATTTCTGAGATTTTTGTCGAGTTTTCAAATAGCGCAGTAGAGAAGTACGTGACCAATCTTGACCGTCAGGTTCATTCTTCATTTGTCCTCTGAACTGTAAACATCGTTCTGTTCAGTGCTCTCTCTCTCTCGCTCTCTGAGTTCGTTTGTTTGTGTGTGCATCTACCAAAACAAACATCTAAAAAACGTTAATATTTATTTCATTGTTTAACTTTTTTTTTGAAAAATTCGTCTTTTCAAAACCTTTTTTTTGTATGCCAAAAAGGCACTTTGAGTGTTTTTTGTTTTAAACATTTCTTCATATTTCTAGGATGGCGATTTTTTCCTTAAAAAAATTCAAGGGTTTGTTTATTTATTATAGATGAATCTTGTCAAAATAAACGCTGTTGCGAGCAGTAGCTACAGGAAAACCTATCAACATTGCCGCTTAACAAGCCTATGCTAATCGAGAAATTGAGAGTGGTTAAAACGAAGTACGGGGACCAATAGTAGCCGATTCGGAAACCAAATCAGTCTTTCTACCTAGGAGGGTTTCCGAGGTGTTACAGCCGAAAATCGGCAATTACAAACCTCGAGACTATTGAATAATCGTAAAGCCATCCATGACGAAGACACCTGTCATTGAATTCATCCACAACTGAGTCCATTCATCCATCATCATCAAAAACTAAGGCCATTCAATATCATCATCAAAAACTAAGGCCATCCACCACGACGGCGACAACTGGGACGGCTGTATTCGATTTCATTAGATCAAGGTGAGAGAGAGAAAGAAAAAAATATATCTGTATTTTGTTTGTGAAAAAGTATTTTTTTTTTTGAATGAGCATGAATTCTGAGCGAATCGCTGCTCCCAGCGATGAGATGATTATTAACTACAGAAAGGCTCAAAAACTTCTCGAACAAAAATCCAGTCCAATGGAACGCAAAACATGGCTGAAACATTTCAACAACAACAACAGTTCCATTGGAATATTGAGAAAATTGGAAAGAAATTTGGGGCCTTTGAAAATATGTCGTTATTTCATTGAAAATTTAGGGGTGGAGGGTCAGGGGTTGGCTGCTAGAAATAATCTAAAAAGCCGAGTCATTTGGTAAGATTTGAAGTCGACATTCCGGGGACAAGTTCGTACAGGGGTAATCATAAATTTTTCAGAGACGCTTTAAGCCTTTTCAAACGTAGAATCAATAACATGTAGAAAAAATTCCCCATGCTGAAGGTGAATACTTTTTGCGGGGAATTTGTCAAAATGGGCTTGGATGAATCGAAGATCGAGTATCGATTCGATTTAAAATATCCCAATACAAAAAACCAAGTGATTGATAGGGGAACAGATTTACAGGGGTGGTTCGAGGAATTTGTTGTAGATAAATTGGGCAACGAATTGAAGGAATTTTGCGGGAAAAAAAGTGGGTGGGCATTACAAAAAATCGTAAATTTGGAAGTGAATATCAATCAATCAGGTTTGGGCAAAGGGCTCTCATCTTTCATCTAACTTCCACAAGTCATTGCTAGAAAGCAGGCTTGTATTAACATGCGAAATACCGACGACAATTGTTTCGGATGGGCGGTCGTGTCCGCTCAGTATCCCGTTAAAAAAGATGCACAGCGTACATCAAAATACCCTCATTGGTCAACTGTACTGAATATGGAGGGGTTGGAATTTCCCATAACTCTCAGTCAAATATCAAAATTCGAAAATCTTAACGGTATTTTGGTGAACGTTTATATTATGGAATTGGTTAAATCATCAGCGAATGACGATGACGGACATACATTTTTCACAACTGTACCGACGGGACTCGCAAAGAAAAAAATTAGCTCGACATGTCAACCTATTCATGATTCAAAATAAATACTCTGTAAAATTAAATGATTACGAGGCACCGCCGGAAATTGACAAGGATGCTGACGACGAGCAGACAGACTTAAATTCCATTATTGCTGGATTGAAGATCTTTCTCGATTGGTTGGCTCAGAAATCTGTAAAGAAAAAATCAAGAAATATATTTGTGCTAGATGTTTGAATTATTTTCGTAGTCAGGAAAAATTAGACAATCATACTGTTGATTGTGGAAAAGCCAATCATTACAAAATTTCCATTCCGAAATATGATCATGTCAAGTTCAAGGACTTTGTTCATAAAGAAATGATTCCATTCATTATATATGCCATTTTAAATCGATTTTGGAACCGTTCACTGATGATGATGGAACCAAGTCCAAAACAGCGAAATACCAAAAACACATTCCCTATAGCGCAAGCTTATATTTCAAATGCAATTACGATGACACTTTGTCATATTACGATAGCTATCGAGGTTTGGATCGATGGAATGGTTCGCGGAGCAATTGAAAGCCATAGCCAAATTCATGATATGAAACATTTTTAAAATCCTTTGTGCTTCCCATTGTGTTCCATAATCTTAGCGGTTATGACAGCCATTTCATTATTTGAGATATCGCGAAACTAGGCAGGGTGAGTCTTCTTCCAATAAACAAAGAGAAATATATATCTGTCACACAATACGACGAACAGACATACCTTAAATTTCGTTTAGTCGATTCTTTTCGATTCATGGACGCAAGACTGGACGAGATAGTGCGCACGCTCAGAGTGGAAGATCTATGTGATACAAAGCGCCAATTTCAAAATTTGAACGATGAACAATTTTCATTAATCACGCGCAAAGGGGTATTCCCCTACGACTTCGTGGATTCCATGACGGAACTCGAGATGACAACGTTGCCAGATATCCATAAATTCCACAATCAGCTGAACGATTGTGACATCTCCGAGCATGAAAACCAACGTGCTCAGAAGGTGTGGCAATCGTTCGATTTGGCAACACTGACTTATACATGAAAACCGATATTTTTTTGCTATGTGACGTCTTTGAAAATTTCCGGCAATTGGGTCACGACACTTATGGACTCCACCCCACTTGGTACTATATTATGCCTGGCTATTCGTGGTCATGCATGTTAAAGTATACAAAGGGTAAGTTGGAGATTGTCAAAGATGTTGACATGCTTCTATTCATCGAGAAAGGGATTCGGGGTGGTATAAGTCAGTGCTGCGACCGATTCTCTCATGCGAATAATGAATATATGGGGGAGAGGTATGATCCTCAACAACCCTTTAAATATATATTATACTTGGATGTTAATAATCCCTATGGATGAGCCATGAGGGACTATTTACCCTCTGGAGCGTCCAAATGGATCGAAGATTTCGATTCTTTGAACGTTCTGGAGGGTAGGATACTTCTGATTCAGGGTATATCCTTGAAGTCGACCTGGAATATCCTGAAGGACTACACAACGATCACAAAGATTTTCCACTTTCTGCAGAACATCGCACTCCTCCGGGTTCAAAATTCCCCAAATTACTGACCACCCTGTACAACAAAGAAAACTATGTCGTACATTACCGAAAACTATGTCGTACATTACAAGCTTTGGAAAACGGTCTTATTTTCATAAAAATTCACAGGGTACTGCAGTTTAAACAATCGGCATGGCTGCAACCCTGCATTAAATTGAATACGAAATTACGTGCCCAAGCTACAACCACTTTCGGAAAAAGTAACGATGATTGGCCATAAACAGTATTTTCGGAAAGACCATGGAAAACATCAGGAAGCACAGAGTGGTGAAAATTGTTAATAAATGGGAAGGCAGATATGGGGCGAAAAATCTTATGAGTAGCCCGAAATTCCACAATCGAACCATTTTCGATGAAAACTTGATGACTATCGAAATGAACAAGTCTGAACTGCTATTCAATAAACCCCTCTATATCGGTATAGCTATTCTGGATATTTCCAAAATTTGTGTTTACGATTTCCACTATAAGTTCATGTTGAAAAAATTCGAGACCAATAAGTGTAAGTTGATGTACACAGTTAAGGATTCTCTCCTAAACGAAATTGAATGCGATAATGTATATAGAGAATTATTCGGAGAAAACTTGGAAAAATTCGATACGAGTGACTACCCATGCGGAAACTAGTACGGTATTCCGCAGATGAACAAGAAAATTCCAGATTTGATGAAAGATGGAGCGAACGGGTGCATCATGATAGATTTCGTTGGACTCCGTTCAAAATAGTACACTTATAAAATTCAGGGCAAAAAATGCGTAAAAAAATCCAAAGGAGTCTGATATAATGTTGTGGAAAATAAAATTTCCTCCGATGACTATGTTGAATGTCTCAGAGATCAGAAGAAACAATCGACTAGTCAACGATGCATCCGCTCGTATGCCTATAATGTTTTTAGTATTGAAGAAAACAAAAGTCCATTCGACGATAAAAGAACACTCATCCCCGGATCGGACGATACCCTTGCATGGGGTCATTATAGCATAATGAATGAATAGTAGGTATTTCATTACGTGCACACAGCTCCAAAAAACCCCATTTATGGATAAATAGCCAACCTCCACCCCCCATCTGCCAACCAACCAACTTGTATTTGAAAAAAAAAAATTCTCCAAATTTACATTTATTGTGTCAGCGTGATAACAAAAAAATGCATGCTCGTTTTCCATCACTCTCTCTCTCTCTCACACACACACATAACCATTGTATATATATGGCGAATATATTCAGGCAATATATTATTATTATTATATCCATACAAATATCTAATCTATTGTTCATACTCAAAAAAAATGTATCGATAAAATGAGTGTATATCGACTTTGATTTTTATTTATTATACAGAAAAACTTTGAATGAAATCACTTCATTCGATGTTTTCCTGAGTTCGATAGAGACCAGTCCAGACAAGTTCAAACTTGTCTGAACAAGTCAAAAAATGATGACGTCATTCAGTCTCACCCTCGAACATCAGCGTTCTTTGTGTGTGACATAACCTCACTTTTAGAGAAAACATAACCTCAAAATTTGAATGAGGTGGGGATTCTAACCTTACTTTTTCAAACATAACCCCACTTTCAGTGGAACCATAACCTCAAAGTTCAAGTGGGGTGGGAAGGAATTCTAACCTTACTTTTTTTTCCAAACATAACCTCAAATGTATGTGGGATGAGACAATGAATAAAATACACAAGTTAATTTTCAAATTCTATATATTGAATCATCTCTCTGAGATACGAAAACTTTCAAATAGTATTGAATTGGGGCTCTGCACACAGCACAATCGTCCAATTTCATCGAGCATTCCGCACAGCAGGCCAAGTGTTCGCACGGCATGAAAACCACGTTCATGTCCTTTTCCAAACATACTTTGCACGGCATTGATGAAGATGGCGATGTCTCTCCGTGGACGTTGCTGCTGTTGGTAGGTGTGTTCGTTGTTACCTCGTCTCTGGGTACAAGACAATCTTCGGGTTGCATACGTCTCCTCAGAGTGGCAGCTCCTTCTTCTGTGAAAAACCAACAACGTAGACATCCAGCATCTTCTTCCAACTGCCATCTGAATCCTTCAACTCGACATTTCGGACACACAACAATGTCTTCTCTCTGGGTATAAATGAACCCAGCTCTGGCCAATCTTTCTTTGGGATATGGGTGATGCCAATTTGGAATGTGGCTAATCTGTCTTCATACACATCCATGTCGAAAAAGAGTTGAACTTCGAATGACGGAGCAAATCCATTCAAACACCCAACTGTCACATACTGTTGACAAATGACGTGTAACGTCACAAACTGTGATACGTTACGTTTTGTGCCAGTGCTGTCATCTAGGGTGACATTTGACAGTTCTGACAGCCATGACAATTTTTAAGTTCTATGTGACGTGACGTCAGCCTCAGCCATTTTGTATGAGGTGTATGATGTCACAGCCACTTTGATTATTGAATGAAAAATGACTGCTGTCACTTTGATTATTTTTTCAAACTTAACTTTTTTTTCAACTCTATTGAATTTTTGATATTAATTTCAATGGACCGCAACCCCACCTGGAAGAGAGAGGGAAAGGTAGAAGAAAAAAGATGAAAACACTAATATACATACATTTATCAAGACATAAATCATTCACAACTTTGATTCTATAATAGAAAAGGTACTCTTTCAATGCATTAGCCATCATATCGTCTGATGAAAGTTCACATAGTTTTTGGAAAAGTTCCAATTTTCCGAAACATATTTGCGGTTGATTGAAGAAAAATGTATTTATAACCCCTTTATATTATGATAATGAGCACAAGAGTTTATATTCTTCAACATGGCCACTCGATCGGAAACCAAGCTTCGGTGGACTCGTATCAGCTGTTCGACTTCGTCCTGGTCGAGAATGAAGTTTACTCCGTGTTTTTCAACTCGAACATATTTGCAATCTTCCCAAACTGTTTGCGTAACTTTGCAATAGTCTCCACACATTTATTCCACATCATTGTTTTGATCGGGGGGATATCGTGGAAGGGTGCTCCAAAAGAAGTCATCCAAAAGGGTTGTCAATTGTTCAGTGAACAGGCTCCATTCGTCGGTGCTGAATGATATTTTTGTGGACTGTTACAACGGACTTTATGGCTACGCCAAAAGTTCTCGCAGGTGACAATCCAATTCTCAGTACATAGCCAGTCATGGAAAAGGAGGTTTCCAATGGGAAGTGGTCCTCCAATTTTGCTGCCATTTCGAAAATCTCCATTATGTCATCGAGCTGTTGGTTATAATTTTGAAAGCGGTGAAATTTTGGAAACTGCCTCGTTTTTCAATATTCGCTCGAACAATAACCTGGCTTGACGGTTATGACATTTGTTCGACCCCTAGGTTTACCATCTATCTTAGCCAAAATTTTGATAAAATATTTGAACCTAAATTTGAATAACCGCCCACTTGGCGAAACCTTTTAAAAATATGCTTGGCCTTATGACCTGTTAGAAGTTTCCGCGGTTCAACGCATTGCATTGATAAAGATTACTGCGCGTAGATTCGATTGAATTTCGCTTTTCAGTTTTCACATTCGGTAAGGTATATTTTTTTTCCTTCGGATGTTTATTCTTGAGCAAATGTTCCGGCTAAATTTTACCTTTGTATGTCGTTCAAAAAAGTATTGTCAAACTTCCAATCCCTGAAATTAAAACGCTCAGCATGATGGGATTATCACCGTCGTATTGTTGTTTTTCGCGTTTTAATAAACTTGGGAATTTTGAAAATTACTCCATTTGACAGTTGAGATTGGAAGTTGAATTTATCATTAAAGTTTTTAGAAATAAATCTTCGAATGCATAATAGGATGAGCCAAAAATAATAATTAGTCAATCGTCCAAGATTTTACCTTTTTACTGAATACACGATGCAAAATTCAAATCTGTCTTTTACCTGGGTTTCAAAAATGTTCTAATTTATTTTTGCAACAAGTTTTCGACATTTACACACCAAAGAACAATTATTCAACACATTGTATTTATAACTTCCTTTTTAAAAGGGCAAATCACAATAAAAGCTTTGATCAACGATTTCAAATCGCAGAGATGGCGATGGCCTTGTAAAATACCGACAAAAATTTCTGAAAATAATTTTACTAAGATGCTCTGTTTGCGAATACACGTTCTGATTACGATTCAGCCGTGTTAGAAACGTCGCGTTGCATTTTGGGTGGCGCCATCACCCAGGGAGTCACGTATTTGTGATGTAAAACGTGGGTTCCCAAATTAAAAATATCGAATCAGTCATTCGCCTTCAGGGTTTTAGGATCTACAGCAATATGGCTTGCCCCCACCACGCGATGCCCAAATATTCAAACCTGATTACTCTATCAACCGCTTGGGTTCTTATGAACGAGATTTCGTTTGAGTAAAATTTTCCGCCTCTTTTCAATATTTCCCCAACGATCTATCAATTCGGGTGCATTTGTTCGAAAACCCTAATCCATTGGTTTCGATTCTATCCAAGCATTAATGTTTGAATAACCAGTTTGAACCTCAAACGACCTTTGAATAATTTCCGTCGTACCCCAATTGCGGAAGTCGTTCAAGTCATTTCAAAAATTGGTGGCCTTGGAAATGTGAATACAAGTTGCCACTTAATTTGGGTTCAAGCCCCTTTTTCCCTTTTTAACGATTGCGGCTCAAATAATCGATGTCAGGAATACCTTTCTTCGTTTGTTCATCCCCATTGGCATGGTTTGACATGTGAGTATGTTCGGTGTCATTGCTAGTCTTTCGTGATTTCCGGCAGTATGTCTATCCATTTGTATGTACCGTTCAAACTAAAGTATTTGTACAATTGGGACTTTAACGTCCTGATTACACGCTCAGCTATGATGGCTTTTATCACCGTGAACGTATTGTAGTGATTGATTTCGCGTTCTTCCAATAAACTTCGGAATTCGGCATTGAAAAATTCCGTACCTCGATCGGTTTGTAGATTTTTCGGACACCGTTTCGTATGATCCTATATCATTGAAAGTTCTGATAATTTCCTTACCCGTTTTGGATTTCAGCGGACGAGTCCACAAAAATTTGGAAAAACAGTCAATGACGACCATGATCATTTTAAAATCCTCATTTTCTGAGGAAAACATTCTTCTATTTGCCATAGATCGTCCAAACCTTCAATTACCGTAGGTTATCGAAAATGATTTTCTCTAGCCGATTTATGGAGTTCTGCAACAACTTGAGCTTTCGACATCTTCAACGAGAATGTTCGATATCGTTCGAATACATTGTATTTATTCTTCCTTCGATTTCAAACAGGTGCTTGGACAATTCCATCATTTCACCGTCAAAAGGATGCATTCGATTCGAATCAGTTCCATATCGGCAGCCATTTTCTTGATGGTGTCCGATGTTGCCGTGTCTTGTACAGATACGCGAGTCGAAATTTCTTTATAGTGTTTACGAAGTGTTCTCTTCGTTTGCAGAATGACATCGTTCATGGATTTTAGCGAGGTTTCAGCCGATGTTGCAACGTCGCGTTGCAGTTGAGACTTTAATTCAGACCCAGTGGTGTCCACGTATTTTTCGGTAGCCGCATCACTATCAAACGTGGGATCTTTCAAATTACATATTTTCAAGTCATCCATGTCGATATCGCCTTCAGGGTTGTGCGGTAGAGAGGGAGTACGAGTCAATATCGGTAGTTCTCTCTTACGCCCCCACCACCACCCGAACGATGACTGAATTTGTCGACACTCATGATGCGAATGAGTCTAATGCGCATGTCATTACTCTATCATACCGGCTTCACGGAGTTCATTGATGATGACGACGATTTCGTTTTGATGTGAATAATCATTTCCAGCCCTCTGATTGGCTATCAAAAGTCTCAAACGATCTATCAATTCGATGGAATTGTACCAATAGACATAATCCATTGGGTTGTCATTGTATACCGAATGATTAATGTTTGAACCTTCATATTTCCAGCGTTGAGTGCCTTTCAAACGACCGTTCGCACTTCTATGACATCCAGTCAACTCCAATATGTCTCGGAAGTCGTTCAAGTCATCTTCACTATAGTTCCGGGGCCTGGTGTGAAAATCAGTTGATATAGTCAGGGAGTTGACTCAAATTGTTGAAGTCTCGTTTTGATGTATCCTTCTTCAAAGCGGATTGACTTGGACTCCAAAAACTAACCGGGAGAGCTGACGTCATACACAGGTCCATATACCTTATCTATACGTTTGTCATTTCTCCAATGTGGAGCGATGTGTTCACGTGACATGGTGAGATATCGATTAAGATGTTCGTTCATTAGAGCTGCGGAAAAATTTCGAGGCAACATGCTGTCATCGTCAGAATAATATTCTTCGTCACTGCTTCTCTCGCTTTGAGAATTCTCTTCTTCTTCTTCATCTTCTCCTTCTGACTCATTTTCCTCTCTAACTTCAGGCTGCTCCTCCTTCTCGACTTTGAAAATGGATTTATTTAGGGTTTTCGACGACTTGGCAATTCATTGTAGCGGTTTAGATATCGGTTTTTTCCATGTTTCAGGGCTAGGTACCTTTTTCTCATGCTTCGTCGCATTTCCGTAATTTTTTTGTCGCGGTATGGCTTTAACGACCCTCTCGCTCGACATCTCGACATTGAATGACGTGAAGCGTCACGCAACTATATTTTTATATACATGTCAGAGTTTTTGCGGTACCTGCCATTGTTCAAGTCAAAGTCTTTGACTATGACGAGGGCATCGTATTGGCTTTGAGACCAACATTCCGAACACAGCTCTTTGAATTGTTCGAAAGTCATGTCGGGAAAAACGTGCTCATCGAAAACGTGTCGCAAGTTGATTTCGTCCTGTTTGAAGAGCGCAACAATCATATTGCAATGTCACGTATCAACTGTTTGGGTACTTTCGAATAAGTCTGACAGAGATAGATGTGTTTGTGTCTGCACATTGAAAAATATTCGCGAATTTTCTATTGTCCAGTCCAGTGAGAATGAGCATCTTCCATAGAGATGATTTCATCGTTGTCTCTGTATGGAAAATAGCCAACGTCTTCCACACCGCTCAGCGCTTCTTCAAGAAATTGATACTTGGGCTGATACAAGGATTTCGAATAGACGTAGATATTTGCGAATTTGGGGCCGTTGTCATTCGCCAACAACGACATCACAAGGTTCGTTTTTCCTGATCCGCTAGGACCACAGATAACGGATCGGAGGGAATTTGGCAATAGGCTGCCATGTTCACTTTCCCCTCCATCACCACCGCCACCTCTATGCCCCACATTGTGAACGTCAGAGTTCTTGATGGGAAGCGTGTGCTCTTGCTGAACGATCTCCATGTTCTGATCAGAATCTACAGGGTGATCGTTATTTATTTCCACTTGAGTAGCTGTCTTCTTCAGTCCATTTCCCTCATATAGTCCTCTACCCTTATTTGATCTCCATTTCCTCTGCGGTGGGAACAATTTGGAAATTATGTTTCTATATTTCCATGACTTGTTTGTGTTAATTTTCCCATCGGATCTTTTGTGTACATTGGTGAGCACCAGAATCAATTTGTAGTTGAGTATATCTTGTTCGGTGAAATTTATCGGCTTGTTTTTGGTTAGAAGTTCCTTCAAACCATCGGTTATTTCTAATGAATCATTTCCCAGCTTCAATGTACTGCCTTCAATTTATAAAGGCTCTCTGCCTATGGAATACTCCAATCCGTTCAAAGTCATGCCTTAACAGTCAAGATCAGGTAGCAGGGACATGTTAACGCTTCGGAGTCTCGAATGTAACTGACACTCGCTGCCACATCAATCCTGTTTATAGGAACCTCCTCAACACCCATCAACACCCATCAACACCCCCATCAACACCCATCAACACCCATCAACACCCATCAATACCCATCAACACCCCTCCAACCGTCCTCAATCTCAAATATGAGTATAGACCACGTCCCCATCAAACTTCAGCTGAAATATATATAACTAGTAATGTCATCGCTGTGACGTCAGTCTTCATGCTGGTGTACGAGGGTGGAGGGGTGTTCAACAGTTTAATAAACAAGCTCCCGTTCGGAACTCATCTTCCAGGCGGCTATCAGTATTGTGGACGTAAGTTTCATATACCTATAGTATTTCGGTGCCTTCGAATGCAATTTTTTCATTTCGGTGCTCTCGAATGCATATCATTATTATTATTATTATAGCTGGAACAAGGCTACAAGAACGGTCGACACGAGGCGATCCTGGCATCAATCCATTGGACGTTGCTTGCAAACATCACGACATTGCATATTCGCAAGGTGGATAAAGTGCTCGAAGACAGAGCTTGAGAACGAGTCAACCAGAGACTCGGGTTTTGGAGAACGTGCGAACGCTCTTTTCGTCACCGGAGCCATGAGAAATCTCGGTATGGGCATGCGCAGTAAAGCCTCATTCAAACGACATGATATCGAAAAAATCGCCAAGTCCCTGAAACCGTCTCCCACATTGAAACGAGCCGCATCTGATGCGCTGGAAGCGGCTCGTGTGGCCATCAAGAAATTGGGTGGAAAACGTCGAGTCAAAGTACCTCGCATAATACATTTCGAAGCAAAGTCAGGTGGTGTCCTACCTCTAATACCGATATTCGCCGGTCTCAGTGCTCTAGGTGCACTGAGCGTTGGAGCATCAGCCATTGCCAAAACGGTCGTGGATACTGAGAATGCTCAGAACAAATTGGACGAGGATAAACGTCATCACAAAGTCATGGAATCCATAGGCAAGGGGTTGTACGTGAGGAAGGATGCCAAAGGTGGCTATGGACTGTCCTTGAAAAAATAAAAAAACTCCCAATAAAGCTACCCGAGAGAGCGCTGTACGACATCGATATCGTGCGATATGTCAAACAAATGAAAATCCCGCACTTTCGTGGCGTGTTCATGCGCGACACCCTGCCATCTAGCGGTCCTCGAAAGAACGAATGTGCCATCGTTAACATGGACGTGTCACGAAACAGCGGTACTCATTGGGTAGCTTATAGAAACACCAACGATGAAGTAGAGTATTTCGATTCGTTTGGGAATTTGAAACCGATGCTGGAATTGGTCAGATATTTGGATGGCGGTAGCAGCGGCAAAGTCAAGATTCTCTACAACAACCGTCAATATCATACTCATAATGAAATAACTTGTGGTCATCTTTGTTTGGAATTTCTAATCTCTGAATACATAATGTATGATTGGAAGTGTGTATTTGAATGCTGTCACAGCGGCGGTGGTGTCATTCGTCATCATGTCGCTGTTGCTGAGAGTAAACAGTCACTCACGTGTTCTCCATTTGCCAGCGCACCCCTATCAAATTGACTGCGAAAAAAGAATATGAGTTATCGCTTCGATCTTTTCACTCGTACAATTCCATACCGAACATTGGAAATGGTCGAGAATTCCGCTATTACGATAGATCTAACGTGTTGCATACCATTGAATTTCCGCGGGGGTGTTATGAAATTGCCGATATTGAGGCGTTCATACAGAAAGAGATGGCGCTACCTGTGGAAGACCGCGCCTTCCCTCTCAAACCCAACAATAATACGTTAAAGTGCGGGATCTTCAGTAAATACTCTGCCATTCCATTCGTGGAGACGGATAGCATAGGCGTTACATTGGGATTTTCTCCGAGGGTGCTTCAACCGAACGAAATGCATTATTCCGATTTACCTGTAAACATTATAAAAGTGTCGACATTACGATTCGAGTGCAGTATTACTTCGGGAGCCTTCGATGGTGACACGCCTGCGCACACGATCTATGAATTTTCCATAGCTTCCGATCCCGGTTACGCGATAGACGAAAAACCTTCGAATTTACTCTATCTACCTGTAATACCGCAACGTGAAATCCACAACATAATCCTGTTGGTAGTCGATCAAGACGGTAGGCCTGTGGATTTTCAAGGGAAAAAAGTGCTTTGGTTTTGGAACTCAGAGTCGCGAGAAACAAATGGGATCAGATAGACAGTGGCAGCGGCAGAGGTAGCGGTAGTTATAAAAGGTGTAAGAGTGACGTCACGACGTCAGTATTGCAGAAACCTTCAAGCGAGCGGGTGGTGCGGCAGCAGCAGATAACCTCTTCGAATCAATCCTTTATATGTTCCATCGGTTTAAAATTTATTCATCAGAATGAACTTCAAAAGAAGAAGAGACAACGATGATGCTTCCATCTCAACGCCCATTTTATATCGGTCTCCGAAATTTGACGAGTCCATTCGTGAAGCCGAATACAGAACTTATACTCCGTTCGTGAAGGCATTCAATTGCAACGATATCGTGGAATTTTGCATCAATCAGGTGAACTCGTTTTTTGCCATGAGTTCATCTCTGCTACTGATGAAAGGTAGACTTGAATTAAATAATGGTGGAGGTAACGTTACATTGGCCCCTAATGTGGGTGCTTTCCTTTTCAATTTTTGCACTTATAGTGAGGGTGCCCGGGAAATTGAATCGGTTCGAGATCCGGGAATTGTGAGTACCATTCGAGCCCTATTATCTTACGAACCTACGGATTCTCAGCATTTGGCTATAGGCGGTTGGAATAATCCAAATTTGCCTTTTGTGAATGAAGATGACAATTATGTCAGCCTTCCCGTACCGCTCCGTCATATTTTCAATGTTTTCAACGATTATTCGATGATTACGTGTGGACGACAAACTCTATGATTTGTCAGAGCCCGAAATGATAATGATTGCATCATTATACGTGAGGCAGGTAAGTATGCGGTGGGAACGACTACGGCTCGAATTGGGATCGATAGCATTGAATTGAAAGTCAAACACATTTTTCCTAATGCGGAAATGAATGAAAAATTTATGAAGTCCATACAGACAGACAGAGGGATAGTGATACCGTTCCGAAAATGGGAATTGAACGAATTGCCTTCGATTACACAAAATGCTCAACGTGAAATATGGTCGGTTGAGACGAGTACCAGTGTTGAAAGGCCATGCTATGTCATCGTGTGTTTTCAAACTAATGTACGAGATAACGTTTCCGTCGATCCTACCACCTTTCAACATGTCAACATTCAAAATATCCGTTTGTCTTTGAACGGTGAATATTGGCCCAACGAACGTCCACAGTCGCATTTCGCCAATAATCACCATACCGAAGCGCATTTCAACTATACGGAATTTCTCGGCAGCTATACGAATTCCATGAAAAAGTCTTCTCTTTTGGATTACCTCGGTTTCAAATATCGCACCTTATTCGTCATCGATTGTTCAAAATAGGAAGAAACTATGAAATCTGGTACGGTTGACGTACGATTGGATATCGAATCGAACGCGGGATTCCCCGATATGACTCGTGTCTTTTGCATCATCATTCACGATTGCATGATGGAATATCATCCCCTCTCCGAAACGATGAGGAACCTGACATAGATCGCTACGGCGCGGCGGCGTTCATTCATTTATCATCCAGCCATTATGCGTATCGCATTAGTAGATTTTCAAGCCTTCCAAGTCGATGGCACCTTCTGTACAAAAGAGGTGTCCATAATCGTCGGCAGTCAGTGACACAACTTTATATTCAAGACACCTGTGCCGTTTACCAACCTGGATGCCCAAGACCGTCGCACAGTGAGGTATTTGGAAAAATCGATGCATGGTATTCCATACGACACCGGCTACATAGCATACGAAGGAATGGACTACATCCCACTGAGACACATATTCTACCAGGCTAATCGGATTTATGTGAGAGGAAACCAAAAATACAATTTCCTCGAAAAAAAATTGCTGGAAATGGGTTTGTCGCACCAAGTGGAACTCTACGATGTGACCTTTTATGATTCAAGTCATTGGTCGACAGACAAATTTAAGCCCACCCTGGTCCACTGTCCCTACCACAACAGCGGGAAGTTCATGTGTGCCCAAAGGAACACCCAATATCTTCACGAATGGCTATGTACATATATATTACCAAATTAAGTTTATTTTAGATCGTTTTTTAAATGGGAAATAAATATGTACGTGTGTATTTCAGTGTTTCTGTCCATCTTCATTTTTCGCTTCTAGGTGGGGTTGAGTTCCCAATGGATTTTTTTTAATAAACTTGAAAAAATAAAGTTGAGAGAAAAATAAAAATAGAGTTGAGAAAAAAAAAATGAAAATACTCGAGAAAAAAAAAAAAAATTAAATTGAGAAAAAAATTGAAAAAAATAATTGAGAAAAAAAGTTGAAAAAGCCAAGTTTGAAATGAAAAACAAAGCGGGGAAACCGTTAGAGGTATCTCTCTCTCTCTCTCTTTCTCACACACCCACACACGGTATACGTGGCTCACGTCACGTACACCGTATGTTTGTGTATGGAAATGAAAGTCAGGTTAGAGTCTCTCTCTATTCATTTATTTTGATATTGCATGATGATTCCTAACTTCTTTTTACAGTTTTGAATAGGAATTTTACAAAAGCGGAAAAACATTATGGTTATAACAACACATAAGAGCACAAAAATCTTATATATTTCATGTTCCGAGGGTGGTAGTATTGGTGGTGGTGGCGGCGTTGGTGACGTCATCGCTACTGCTGCTGGTGCCGTTGAAACACTCCTCCATGGCATCACTGCTCTCGTAGAATCATTCATTTCAAACTTGAGCTGATATTTCTCGATTATGGTGTTGTTGTCATCATCATCGTCTTCGAGGTGGGGAGGCTGTTCGATTCAATGGAATCCAAAACTGATCATCTCCATCCTTGAAAGAAATCGCTACTCATTGTACATCATCATCATACGGTATGTCTACGATATGGTGTTCAGAATCAAAGTCACTGGTACCATTTGAATCATATTTCGATGTTGATGACTGTGTCGTGTAAAGATTCAACTCTCTCAATTTTCTTGTGATGTTTCGTTTTTCTTCACCAAACTGCAACTCTTCGTTCAGAGCTCTGATTTTATTCGATAAAACTGTTCCAATTTTCGTGTATACTGTTCTGCCATCAACGACGACGACATAACCTTAACTGACGTCATTTTCACAAAAAACTCCAATATATACTTTTTCGTTTTTCTTCGCCAAACACTGTTTCGATCCTTCCTGTATATTTGGCAGAGTTTTAAAATATTATTCAAGTCGTATTTGACCTTGGTAGGATTTGAGTTTATATTCACAGTTAAACCATGCATCTGCATACTTTCTTATTTTGTTAATGTAAACGAAGAATGCCGCCGATATCCCGTCGCTCAAATAAACAACTGATAACGAAAGTGCTGACATTAAAACGGCTGCTGTTGAGATTTGCATCGACTTGTCGGTTGAGTCATGGCATCATCGGTCATGAACACTGGTGACTCCTCCCACTTTCCAAAATGGCCGACATCCACTTCCTCGATTGAACAAAAATGCTATTGGTTGACGGCCGACCAATGCCGTTGAGTCATCCAAGCTATTGGATGACGGTTGACTAATGTGGCTAACGGACTGTGACGGCCCCCACCCACTCCCATTTCAATGTGGTTGCTGCTCGGCTATTGGATAGCAGTTGACGGCTATCACCACTGACATTCCCATCCACAACATGGCTGCCACCATTGCGACCAATCACAGACCACTCCCACAGATGTTTTCCCTGCCCACGCAAACCCACACACCCACTCATAAACCTACAACCGCCATTTTTCACTGAACCCCTTCTACAACGAACCGCCTCTGACCATCATCATCCTGACCGCCGCCTTCGCCAAAAACCACCCCCTCACCGCATTCGCCAAAACCCACTTCTAAGGGAGCAAAATAGGGGTTGCGCTCGTAGCCTTGTAGTTCATCTACTGATGACGTCCTGCTATGAAATATATAGATTGTTCCTTTTTTCACAGATTGGGGGTTCTATGGGTTCCAATTTAAGAAAGAGAAATACTAATGAGTTATATGTTCCAAAGTAAGATCAACTATTGTCAAATAGAATATAATCATCAAGAACGAGAAAACCCCTTCATGAAAGGAGTGTACAGGGCAAACATAAATCATCAATTCCTTGACATTCGGAAATATCGATATTGACTGAGTGCACTGTATTCGACTAGATCGACTCCAATTATATTGGAAGCATTGAGGTTACTTAAGCACAATGGAAATGTGCCTGCATGTCCTTGCGATGGTCTTTTCTCAGGAGCTCCTTGGAAACCTGTTAATATCGCTGATAATGGCATCCACTTGTTTAACATTTTGTGGAACTAGTACACACACGAACATATAATTGAAGCGAGTTAGAAAACAGTGTAATAACCCAAGAAAACCTCCCCAAAATATATATATATATATATATATATATATATATATATATAGAATTGTTGAAATGTAAATGAACGTAGAATTCCCACTAAAACTGAAGTTGCGCGTGGGTTTTGCACAATATAATTTACAATATTCCTTATGCATATGTTATTCACAATGTAAAATAGCTTGACTTGGTCTCACTTAGTTAATATTAATATTGATTCCTAAAATTATGACATCTAACCTATTTTAGTTATCACTACGGGAAAATTAACAATAAACAAAAATATTAAACAAACAACTTGTGAAGTATTATAATCGACAGACGATATTGATCTATACAAAAACACAATAATAACATGAATATTCAAAAAGCCTGTTAGTCAAAGAGAGAGCGAACTAGACCGCGATTCAAGTTGAGGACGTAGTTTCTGATAATTTTTTCAACATTTGACGAGTATTTATATTCATTATATTAATTTTTCGTTCAATGGGCAGAAAATTGAAGATTTTTGGAATGAGGTAAGATAATTTCGTTGTCCGATTTTTGTAAGACTCAGAGATGCTTTAACATGATATTATTTTTTTTTCCGGTAAAATGTTCATGGTCGATATTATTTAATAGATATTTGTTTTTGTTTATATGTGTAAGTATATTATTGAGAAATATTTGTCTTACATCGCATATTCTCGCTAGTGAAAAAAGTAAATTGATCGAGAAGGTTGGTTCCTTTCCATACATAATTTTCAGAATTCGTTTCTGTACCGTTTCCAACTTTTTCAAGTGAGTAGCAGCAACCCGTCCCCAGCTCAATATGGCATAGAAAATAGAAAGCAAAATCTTTGAATTTATTTTAGTTCCATATTTTAAAATAAATTACTAGAGAATTATCAGAAGAGATATTTGAGCTGATCAATGAGTAAACTATTTTTTAATTTATATTTTTTAGATTAAATAAAATTTTATTCAAACTCCACTTATTTACACTCATTGAAAATTATATTATTAATAATTCTCTAATGCATTTTTATTGGAGTTGGGATATAATTCACGAGTTTTTTCATTAATTTTTAACAATAACTGTTTCTCTTCTTCAGCAATAGCATTTGGATTATACGATTGAATGCACGTTCAGCTGTATCGTTACTAGTTTTTGAACCTTCCAAGTGAGCGCTATTGAATTTCCATGTATTTGGATTTGGATGTTGTATTATTACAAAAATTTTAACAATTCAAAACAAATTAAAATAATAGTAGTTTTTCGTACACCCTCCACGAAATGCCTACTTGGGATACAGAAAAGAGTCCGCAAAATGCCCCCTTAGCGGACTTGTACTTAAAGTCGTCATGGCAATACTTTAGCGGACTGAGATTTGTTTATTCAGATAACTTATATTTGATATAAAACGTTTTGGAGACGTAATAAACTATATATTATTTGAAGTTTTGTAGTGACAGCACACGTTTTTTTCGAAATATTCTTTTGGAATACTTTATTCCATGAAAAATGAACACTAATATTTGACAGGTATTTGACAAGCGTTTCAGTGATGAAGATTCAGAATATCATCACAGTACTGTATGGAATGTAATTTAAAATTAATGCACGACGAGGAAATATGTGTGGCATTTCTGTTCTGTTTATTTGGAAAGCTAATACAGAAAAATGTTGTATGCAACACGTAGCCAAATAACTTAAGCGGACATCGACTGTATATTCTGGACATTTCGTTTCGTCCGCTGAAGCCTCACTTTGCATACTTGTTACATAATAGTAGTTTATGCAACGTTTTTAGGACATCAATAAGTTTTCTGAATAAACAAATTTCAGTCCGCTAAAGTATTGCCATGTTAACTCTCAGTATAAGTCCGCTAAAGTGGCATTTTGCGGACAGTTCTCAGTATCCAAACTAGGCATTTTGGGGAACGTGTACAGAAAAAAATCCATATCAATTGAGTATATTAGTAACAATATATTCATAAGAATTTTCATGGGACTCGTGGTTTATATTGGTATAAAGTTATGTTAATTGATTGTAGAAAAAAGCTATAGTATTAAAATTAATATTTGAAGGTCGCACGAAAACGTCCAATATATAGTACTCCACAAGAATAAAAATTCTTAAGCGACCTTTGAAAATTTGAATTTTAGGCTGATTTTTTTTTGTATATACAAACAATTGCTGCCATGAAAAAACAAATTAAAATAAAATAAAATTAAAATTTTGACCATTTTCGAAAAATTTTGAATTCTTGAACGAGCCCTCAAAAATATTTATTCCAACTAAAATTTCAAGAGGGGTCCTCAATTACAAATAACATATTTTGATGCAAGCCTTGAACAAACAAAATAGTCGGTCAAAATGGGTCACCCTAATATATATAACATATATATATATCAAATAATTGCGTTTGCTAAATCGAGTTGTTTTGTGTACAGATTTTCCTACATTTATAATTCACAAATAAGTTTTATGTACAATGTTATCCACACAAGACAAAGTGGAAATCGTTCTTTTATGTGGTGAGAATGTGCCATATCCAGATGTTGCTTGTATTTTCAATCACCGGCATCCAGGAAGAAATATTCACTTTAGTACCGTGGGAAGGATATTGAAAACATTCAAAGAAACTGGCTCTGTAGACAATCGTTTCTAGAAACCACATAATCCAATAAGGTGTACACAGTCTTAAAGAAAGAGATTTCGATATTCGAGCAGGATTTTCATTTTGGTTCCAAGGTGAGAGAGAAAATGATATCACATTTCCCTACAGGATTTTATGGACAGACGAGGCAACTTTCACGTCGAACGGAACAGTTAGTTCCCAAAATTGTCGCTGGTGGTCCAACAATAATCCAAATTTTGTAATAGAATGCCGTGACCAATATTCATTCAAGACAAATGTGTGGTGTGGTTTATTGCATAACCAAATAATTTGACCATATTTTCTCAGAGAAAATTTGAGCGCAGACATGTACAGAAATTCCATTATGAATCAGTTGTCTGAAGTTTTGGATAATCTGCCTCTGACGAAATTTGTGGTATCAGCTTGACGAGGCACCGATCCACCAAATGGTGGAAGTGAAACAGTGTCTCAGTCAGATGTTTAGGGACAAAGTGATAGGACGAGATTGGAAAGATTATTGGCCACCAAGATCACCGGGCTTATCTCCAATGGACTTTTTTCTATGGGGTTATCTGAAACAAAAAGTGATTTTTGAGAGATGTATACATACCAGGATACTTGGTTTTCTTGATAAACATAATGTTATAAGCTGGCATCAACATGGATTTCGCCCTGGAAGATCGACGGAGAGTGCCTCGGTGGCTTTTCTCGATTACGTCCATACTGCATTTGACCGCGGAAGATTTATTGGGTTACTCTTCTTTGACCTTTCTAAAGCATTTGACTCTATCAATATTAATGTTGCTCTGGGCAAATTATCTGGACTGGGTTTTCGGGGTATATTTTTGTCGTGGCTTGCATCTTATCTTGAGTATCTGAAAATTTGCGTAAAAGTGGATGATTGTAGATCTCAACTTTTTGATGTTGATTTAGGAGTTCCTCAAGGATCAGTTTTAGGTCCCTTGATTTTCCTTCTGTACGTCAATGATTTACCAAATTATTTGAGCACTGAACACATTTTTTTGTATGCAGATGATACGACAATCGCCACTGATGCTGGAACCCCAGGAGAACTTGTGCAGAAAATGAATAATTTGTCGAAATAATTTACTGATTGGTGTAGTAACAACTCCTTAATTGTCAATCCTGACAAAACAGTATGTCTATAGTTTTATCCTCGTACAAAAATCTCAAATGATTATTTTGTTCGCGTAAACAACAAAAATATATATTTTTCGGATTCAATAAAATATCTGGGTACATATTTAGATGCAAATTTGAAGTGGAATACACATGTTGATCCGGTGTGTAAAAGGCTCAATAGTAGTTATTATGCAATTTTGCAGCTGAAAAATATATTCACACTAGAGCAATTGATAAATGTGTACTATGCTCTCTCATATTCACATATTTCTTATAACATTGTCCTTTGGCCAATGCTCGCAGAGTTTTTATCAGTCAAAAACGACTAATTCGTCTAATCTTTGACTTAGATTACCGAATGACGTGTAGGAATAATTTTAAAAAGTTTAAATTACTGACGGTACCATAGAATTACATTTATAGAACTGTAACATATGTTGAACTCAACATCAAGAGCTTCTCAAAAAATTCTGACTCTCATGACTATGCTACGGGGCATGGTGATTTATTTAGGAGTACAAAGCACCGTACTGATAGATACTGAAGAATGGCTGATAGATACTGAAGAATGGCTTGTCATCAAGAGACAAGAGGAGGCGTCGGGTCTACTCTTGTCTTCCAAATTGACGAAACTTCCTCGAAAAACCTGCAAGCCGGGGGAATGGAAGCATTCCTGGGGCTAACGCAGGTAAACTTCAAGCTCCGGAACAGGAACATTCCTGATGCTGCGGGCAGTTCAAGCCAACCTGCAGCATAGTAAGGCTGCTACTGCAACCCTGTGCAGAATATTTGCACAGGGCAACCCAGACGTGGCCCTAATACCAAAACCATGGCTGGTCAAAGGGCGAGTATCAGGCCTCGGAACATCCAAGGGTGAGCTTATTTATAATCTAAACTGTGGAAACGCCAGATCCTGCATTATTGCCAGGAATGATTTGAAAGTCTTGAATCTGATAGAATTCTGTTAGAGGGACATAACAGCAATCAAGACGACCTACATCAAGGATGGAGTAGAGAGAAACATAGTACTAGCCTTCGTCTACATGCCTTATGACTCAACAAGCCCTCCACCATCAGAACAAGTGATGGCCTTGGTTAAACACTGTGAGGACCACAAACTCCAGCTCATAATCGGAGCCGATGCAAACGCCTATAACGAAGTGTGGGGGAGCACCGACACGAACACAAGAGGTGAGTCATTGCTTGAATTTATTGTCTCCAGTAACCTGGAAGTACTTGATAGAGGCAATGAGCCAACCTTCGTAACCCGTAACAGACGGGAAATCATCGACATCACTTTGGGCTCTTCTTTGGTGGTTCGGCACGTCGGCAAATGGGCAGTATCTGAGGAAACTTCAAACTCAGATCACCGACACATATATGTGGAGATTGGCTATGCCAATGAACCTGCTGTAATGTGTCGGGATCCCAGAAAAACCAACTGGCCGGGGTACCGGGAGGAGCTCAGGGCAACTCTCACAAATTTCAAAAATGTCAAACCTAACTCAAATACGATTAATGAAATAGAGCAAACCTCCCTAATGTTTCGGGAAGCCATAATAACTTCATATCATAACAACTGCCCTTTGAAGCGCAGCACCACTAAAGGTAAAGTGGTGGAACACCGAACTCACATATCCTAGAAACAAAACGCGCAAACTATTTAATTGTGCGAAAAGAACTGGTGACTGGGAGGATTATTCCAAAACTCTCACAGAATACAACAAAGAAATCAGAGGGGAACAAAGAAAGTCATGGAGGAAGTTCTGTGAGGACATAGAACAAACCTCAGAGAGAGCAAGACTCCACCGCATCCTTTCCAAAGACCCCATCAATCCGTTGGGACTCTCAAAAAACCCAACGGCAATCACACCAACACTGGAAAGGAAACTATAGAACTCTTGCTCCATACACACTTCCCAGGATCTACTGTCACCACAAATCAAAACCCCAGATATGAAATCCCTGCAAACCTTCATTCGAGGGCAAAAAGGGCAGACTGGGAAGTGGCTAAACGAACGGTAACTCATTCAAAAGTAGTGTGGGCAATGAACTCCTTCAAGCCTTACAAGTCTCCGGGCCCAGATGGAGTATTTCCCATACTACTCCAGAGTGGAGTTGAATATCAAGCACCAGAACTGTGCAGGCTGTACAGGCTGAGCCTAGCATTGGGATGGCTACCTCAAACCTGGAAAACTGTAAACGTGGTCTTTATTCCAAAATCTGGACGGGACTCATACGACCAGGCGAAGGCATACAGACCAATGAGCCTATCGTCATTTCTTCTGAAAGGCTTAGAAAAAGTGATAGATAGAGACATAAGGGAAACCGCTCTTATAGAACGGCCTTTACATCAAAACCAACATGCCTATCTAACAGGAAAATCATGCGACTTCATCAGCTTGTTTCAAGGCTTGTAGAGTCTCTAGCAAACAAAGAAATTGCACTATGCACTTTTCTCGACATCAAAGGAGCCTTCGACAACACCTCCTTTGAAAGTATGGTCTCTGCGGCCACTCGAAGAGGCATTGACGAAACCACCTGCAGGTGGATACACTCAATGCTCCACAATGGACCGGTCCAAGCCAACATGTTCGAGGAAACAGAGCAGGTTGGAATTTCCAGACGTACCCCACAGGGGGGCATACTCTTCCCCCTTCTGTGGTACATGGTTGTAGATGAACTGCTAATTTCTCTGAATAACCAAGGGTATTACTCTCAAGGGTATGCAGATGACTTGGTCATCCTCATCAAGGGAATGAATACTCGAACAACCTCAGAGCTAATGCAAAATGCACTGAGGACAGTAGAGGAATGGTGTAACAGAGAGAGAGCCCAAGGACAAATCCGAACAAAAAAATACTAATTCCCTTCACCGGAGAAGAAACATGGGAGATCTCATATCTCCCAGACTATTCGGTGAAACATTACAAGTAGTAGAGCAGGTAAAATATCTAGGGCTGATTCTTGACAAGACACTAACCTGGAACCCGCATCTTCAACATGTAACCAATAAAAGCAAGATAACCTTCATGATGTGCAGGAGTGCTTTTGGAAAAACCTGGGGGCTCAAACCGAAAGCCATGCACTGGCTTTACACAGCGGTAATAAGACCAAGAATAATTATGGCTCACTCTTATGATGGCCAAAAACAAATCAAAGACAGGCAAAAACCAACCTTGGGATAATCCAGAGGCTCGCCTGTCTCTGTATCACGGGTGCAATGAATAGCACTCCAACAGCTGCAATGGAAATCATCCTAAACCTCGAACCCCCTGACTTACATGTCATTGGAGAGGCCAAGATGAGTGCATACAGACTGAAACAAACGAAAAACTGGAGAATCCGAACAACTGGACATACCAGAATCACCCATGTAATCAACATCGAAGAACTCGAAATGATTTCAGACTACATGCAACCCCTATACTCATTCGAAAAACCATTCGAAATACGAATCTGGATGGGCCTCGAGTATAGAATCACAATCAACTGCGGACATAGTCTGGTATACAGACGGTTCAAAGACAGTTGAAGGAACGGGAGCAGGAATACATGGGGCAAGGCCAAGAAGGGATTACATGATACCACATGGCAAATGCTCCACGATATTACAAGCTGAAACACATGCTATTATGGTATGCATTCAGAAGAATCTAGAAAGTGGTTATAGGAAAAAACACATCATTCTATCTGACTGTCAAAGTGCTATCAAAGCACTCAACTACATACAGATGAAGTCCAAACTGGACTGGTGCCTCCAGAACCTCATTGAGCTGGCAAAACACAACAAGGTCACCTTGATGTGGGTGCCAGGTCATAGAGGCATTGAAGGCAACGTCAAAGCGGACAAGCATCTGAAACGCTATTTACATGGGATTAGCAAAAACCGATGCAGGACCCTGATCGATGAGTGGATAAAAAGAAGTCACCAACAATATTGGGATCAAACTGTCGGGCAAATACACAGCAAAGTCATGGTAGGGCATCCAAACCGGACCCTGACGGCTGACCTTCCGAACCTGAACAGAACGAAGGCTCGTATAATAATAGGTCTGTTGACTGGACACTGCGGCCTAAGAAAACACCTAAACACCATGGGAGTACGCAGGAAAACAGTGGAGGGTAGGCTATGTGATGAAGAGGAGGAAACAGCCTCTCATATTATCTTCAACTGTGACGCCCTAAGTAGTAGGCGACACAGAACCTTTGGAGAGATCAGCCCGGAAACAGGCATGAATCCGAAGAACCTTATCAACAGGCTTCTAAACCTAATCAACCCATTAACAGCCAAAGGTGCGTGTACGCACCCTTTTCAATTCTATTTTTTTCATAAGCTGCTATAAGTGTGGAGTGTAGGCTATGTGATGAAGAGGAGGAAACAGCCTCTCATATTACCTTCGACTATGACGCCCTTAGTAGTAGGCGACACAGAACCTTTGGAGAGATCAGCCCGGAAACAGGCATGAATCCGAAGAACCTTATCAACAGGCTTCTAAACCTAATTAAAGGCACAAACATGTTTGAATGAGGAACCACTGACAACATAGTGATACAATAGACCCCAGCTGGTCGCAGTGTCAAGGAAAGCTAAGTGCCAACCCTGTCTCTGGCTCGTCAGCTTTTAACCAACCAACCAACCGTACTTCATTTTACGAAAGCAGTCCTAATTATAATGGAATACGATTTTTCAATCATCTCCCCAGTGATATCAAAAACGAAAAAAATATTAATAAATTCCAAATAAGATTGAAAAAATATTTAGTGGAATCCTGCTTTTATGACATTAGTGAATATTTTGCTAATTCATATTTTTTTTTATTTGATTGTTTGCTTGTATTAAATCAAGAAGAAACCAAGAAGAAGAATTGTGCCGAAGGATAGTTCGTCTGGCAGAAGTTGGATATCCGTTAACAAACAGAGTTTTACGGCGATGTGTATTCAATTTCTGTTAATTAAATAACATAAAAAACCATTTTCACCTGAAAAATAAATGGCAGGTCGTTATTGGCTGAAACGGAATCAAGAAATGAAACCGAAAGCACAAAATATGAATCCTGCAAGAATAAACAATCCATTGCAACGAATTTTGACAAACTTCGAGATATACTCACTAGGGAGGATCCCATGAATAAACCTGAAAGTATATTTAATATGGATGGAAAAGGATGTCGTCTAACGCTGCATTACCAACAGACGGTTCTGGCAAAAAAGGAGCCAAACGTATCCACGTAATACCCAATGAACATGCACAGCATGTTACAATCGTCTCATGTCCTAACGCCATAGGTGCTGCAATACCACCCTTCATTTTGTTCAAAGGGGTGAGGCTTGAACCAGAATGGATAGATTCATTACCACCTGATGGCATTGCTTCACTGACCCCTGAGGGAAGCATGACTGTTAATACTGTAACAACCAGTAGGTTGTTAATTGGTTTATTCTATTTCAATTCGGTTACAAAATAACTGAACCTTTGCGCGACGAATGGAAAACAGTAAATCTCCCTCGTAACAGCGTAAAGTAGAATGATAAAGTCTGGCGCCCCGCTATAGGCGTAATGATCGTAATTAAATCCATATTTACGGACCTAATGAGTAGGCAACCAGGAGTATTCGTCCTAGTTTTCATGGAAAAACTGTATATCGAACCACCGGGAAAGGTACATACAATTTAACCAACTTGTTGCTATCATTGTTATGACTACGAGCCACAGACAGTAACCCCTTTAAAAAACTCAACGACTTGTTGCATCCACATAAATGTGGACTCCAGCAATTTCTGAAAGCGTGGGTGAGCGCTTTCATCCAATGATCGGGCTCCAAAAAGGACGATTCTTGGGATCGCTGGGAAGCTCGTGTGAGAAAACGGGAGTTAGTGGGTACCTCTGGCGTAAGCCGGGTGTTTGGTTTGTTGAGAGTCGATCGTGCGATTTGAAGAGAATTATTCAGATCCCTTGCGCCGTGATACCGGTTTCTAAATTGGAAATTCACCGAAATTTCCTCGAGGCGAAAAAACGCTAGATTTGTATCAAAACTTTGAGTTATTTCACGTTTTGTGCGAGGCTAAATAAAAATCATCGATTTAAAAGTATTCGCGGAACGCGAACGGATCGGTTCATAGAGAACGGGTTCCGAGCAGAGAATCGCGTTTCCAGTTGATTTTGAGTGTTAGAAAATCATAGGAAATCAATTCGTCTAAGGGCCGGTATTATAAACATGTTTTGAAGTTAACTTTAATTTTATCGGTCAAGTTAACTTGAGCTTCAAAATGTCAGTTTTATAAAGGTACCATTTTTTAAATAAAAAGAAGAAGAAGGCAAAAAGGTAACCTACAATTTTTCTCTTGGCAAAACGATCCCATTGTACTGGAAAAAGTTTTCATCATTTTCAATGAGAAAATTAACGTAACGTTCTGGTGCAGACTATCTAGGATTGAGCGAGTTTTTAGACAGACGATGGGCTCTTGAAGAAGAATCCAGTCCCTTCCCAAAATCCTCCTGTATCGTCTGTGGGCAAGATAAAAGTGAAAAACCTTCATAGAGAGTTGTGAGGAAAGAAAACAGAGTTAAGAAGAGAAAAAAGGGATATATTCAACATACCGAAAATTATTCATACAGTATGGAATGGAATGTATGTTATATCCAAAAATCCAGGCATTCTACGCAGTAATTCCACAACGCAGTTGCAACATTGTTGCAAGAGCAAATAGGACAAAACCAAGTCGGCATTTATCCACGTGCGCTCCAGAAGCTGTAAACAAGACGCAGTTCTGAGTCAGCACCACCGCATCTATAAGAGGATCCCAAGAACCGAAGAACGTCACTTCTATCTCAAACTTCCATTTTGCACTTCGAATAGTTGTCATATTCAAAATCATTTTTTGTAACCAAAGTATAAAATAAAGTTTATTTTTAAAAGTCATTTTAGTGAATATCACTACAACATGTATATCTAGGTGATGACACATTGTTTACTTTTCGAAACATTAATGTTAATATGATTTTAGCCATTGTACACTTGAAACTTGTCGAATCTCTTGTGATTGTTGATTCGATGAAATTCTGGTTTACCTGGTGAATATTATGTTGACTAGTGTGTGTGTGTGGCCAAGAAAAAAAGTTAAAAAGAGAACCTTTGAAGAGAGTTGAGAAGAAAAAAAAAGAGACTTAAGAAGAGAAAAAATATATATTACTCGACATACCGATGATTATTCATACAGTATGGAAAAAGAGTGACTATATATGTTTATCTAGGTGATAAGGACACATTTTCACACCATCTTGTTTGTTTTCTCGACATCCGAGTTAGAGCATACTTTGTCTCCTTCAAAGAGAGTTTTCGCAAATGATATTGTCTTAAGATTTAAATACACCACTTCACTAGAGTCTTGAAATGAATAACACTACACAAAAAGTCTCTGGCATTTTTATGTAAATAGAGGATAACAATGCAATTTCCCATGTGACCTTTCTAATAACACTGCTAGCAGTTGACTTGTGAATACCTCCAAAATCTCCAGCAACTACCAAGAATGAACCAGTTGCATAAAATCTGAGTGTAATCAACACTTGTGTTACTGGCGATATAGGATGATTTCTAAAAATATGTATAATTCTACAAGAATTTAAATAGGTACTAGAAATGCTGACCTATTAGTTGGTCTTTGTAAATTTGCTTCAATGTGCCCCATTACCAAGCGTACAGACTCTCTTGATAGTCGAAATCGGTTTTTAAATTATGTTTCCTTCCACAAGGTGAAATGGTCTAACCGATTCCTACATATCCTTTGTCGCCGAGGGGCTTCAACAATATTCACAGCATCTTCTTCATCATCGGTCAAAAGTTCCTCAAAAATAACGTGGATATCGTTTGCTAACATTTTGCGAAAACGAAAAATCAAAACAATAAAATTGAGGTTATATGACTCATATGCATTATTGACAGGAGCAGGAGAATTGTCGACGATCGAAAACCACCATTTTCTACAAAGTTAACTTTAACCGACACCCGTTCCACCCGATAAAGTTAACTGCTACATTTTGAAGTTAACTTTAACATGTGACGTCATCCACAAGTTAACTTCTAGTTATCTGTCGAAATAGTTTTATAATACCCACCCTAAGTGAAGTGATCTTTGTAGATTACGGGAAGAAACGACGGAACTTCTGACAAACACCATAGGGGGTAAGTGAACCTTGGGACTAAGGGTTTTATTGACATACTAACAAACCTACCTTGATATAGTTCATAACGCTTTTATTTCAAAATTATTATTCAAACTTTCGAAACGTGAGGTTAATCGCTTAATCGAGTTTCCTCGTTAGGCGAGGAGTGCTATCCCTGGAACAGATCGTCGAACGACGGGGCACTTCGGAAGTTTTCCATCCGTCCTAGAAGGCGAAAGTTTTCCCTCTGTAAAAGGGAACATACAATTATAACCTATTTCATTGGCTTGAGATCAATCTGAGGGCAAAGTGTGTAGATCTCCTCATTTACATGTTAATTTTTTATTTTCTATGAATATTTTCATTTTAACGTTGAATAGTGTCTTTATTGGCCGGTCGGAACGGCATAACACTTTTGCTAACAGAAAGGGAGAATTTCAGACTTAACTAACCTAACCTAGAAGAAGAAAATCACAAATCTAGGCTAGACTTTGCTTCTGGCCGGATCTACTATCTATCGTACGAAAGTAGGATACAGATAGCTATAGCAATTTTGGAGGAGGCTAACTCCAAATAACAAAATTCTGACTAATTATTGTAGCAGGTTGGTGGCAGCGTGCGACTACCCGGAAGGGTAGTGGCTGCCAAATCTACTTTTTTACCACTCGTTGGGCAGAAGTAAATGGATATTCTGATAACAGCTTAGAATATCGTCTTGGGATAGTTTCATTACTGGTAACCAGAACGAAATAGTTTTTCTTTCGAATTCAGTTCTTTCTTCAAAAAGAAAATGTCCCCCGTTACAATTGGTGACAGCAGTGGGATTTTCGTGATTTTTTCTGGAAGGTGAGGTGTTGGTAATTTTGCGAAAAATTGAATTTTTTCTGAAGCAAATTTTTCTGTAGAAAGAAAAACGGATAAGTTTTTCTGGTAACGAGTGATATTGAGTTTTCCCGAACCCCACACAAGGGTAAGAATCTCGCAGAGAGATTTGGTGGAAAAAAAAATAGTTGAGAAAATTTTCGTTGAATTGACATACAGGGTAATACATGAAGGTTGAAAAAAATGTTGAATTTCTGTTGTTGTTGATATTTCAGGTAGGTAACGATTGCAGAATAATTTAGGAAGGATTATTTTAAATACAGGGTAATAAATAAAGGTTGTCAAAATTAATGAATTTTTTTTTGTTGACGTTCAGATAGGTAACGATTGAAAAATGATTTTGAATACAGGGTAATACATAAAGGTTGAAAAATTGTTGTTTTTTTTTGACATTTCAGATAGATAACAGTTGAAGAACAATTTTGAAAAAATTATTGCACATACATGGTCATCTATAAAGGTTGAAAACATTATTGAATTTTTGTTGTCAAAATTTCAGATAGGACAGCTACTACTGAAAGTTTCTCTTTCATTTTTTTTATTATACGGGATGATGCAGGAAGGTTGAGAATTTTCGATTTTTTTTGGCAACGATAACAGAATAACTTTGAAAAAATTTTGTTGAATATACATGGCAATTCAAGAAGTTGTTTTTTTGTTGAACGAATTTTCATATACATTTCAGAAGTTGGTTTCGTTTCCAATCGATAACATTGAAATGGAGTTGAGACACGATTAGGAATCACAGGTTGTCACAGAGAAGCCAGAAAGGTTGGTGTATAAATTTTTTTGCTATAATAGTAAAAATAGTGCATGGTAGATCCGTCCACCCAAATTTTACTAACCCTTAGTATTCAAGATGACTCCAACGACAGCACAGATGACGTCCACAGCGGTTACTCCACCAGTAGTAACTCCGGCACCCATAGGAGTGCCTATGCTGTATTCTCTAGGGATGATTGCATCCACATTGGGGAATTTTTCAGGAAAGGAGGTTATTCGCCATTTGAAAAATTAGCACAATGGGCAAGTTTAGATAATTGGTCGGAAGAGCAAACGCTCAATTTGTTAAAGTTCAAATTGGTAGGCGAAGCCTACAGTTTTTTCAAATCGGAAATTGGTCTGGACGTTTTATCGTTCACAGAAATCAAAGTTAGGTTTATAAAAACATTTTTGCCAATAAAATTACCTGAAGAAAATTTGTTGAATTTGAGTAAGTGTTTTCAAAGGCATGACGGAGACATTTCTTCATTCTGTATCAGATTGCATATTTTAGGAGCCAAAATACTTAAAGATGCTTTAGACAGGCTCAAGCGGATGAAATAGTAGGTTTGAAAAAGAAAAATATATAACTTTTACTGAATCAATTTGAGATAGGGATAAGAAAAGATTCACTAGGAAACTGGAATTCTTTTGTTGGGGAAGAAACAGCTTGATTTGGAAAAAACGGAAAATTGGTAGAATCGCAGGAAACAACAACCTTGATGATTAATGGAAAGAGAAATTTTGGGAAAGTAGGGCAAGTAGAGGAGCCGAAAACTTGCTATAATTGCGGGGAAAACGGGGATTTTTCAAGAGAATGTCAGACAAGGAAGTTACAGGGTGGACAGAAGAATTTGAGCTGCCATAAGTGCGAGAAAATGGGGCACTTTTCAAACGACTGTCGCAGTGGCGGAGAAGAAGAAAGAAAACTGAAATGCTATCTATGTCAACAGGAAGGACATTATGCAACGGTAGGTATGCTCGGAAAGGCAGAACGATAGACGAAATGGAAATGGAAATAGTTCCTAAGCACCCTGGACAGGATGGAAGGAGCCCATCAAGAGAACCAGGAAATGAGAAGCATTCAAACTAGGAGGGCCGACTTCTAGTTCACGAGGAAGCGGCTGATACAGGAATTGGAAAAATGGGAATGAATACATAGTCGGAGGGGATTGGACTTCGAAAGAGGGTGGTCCGAAGTAGGAAGAGACAGTGGAAATTTTGGCTATTATGAAAGAAATATACGAGAAGAATCAAGAAGAGAGGGTTCGGAAAAAATAAAAGAAATCGAGGAGGAGTGAGAAAAGCTCCTATGAATCGGGTAGATCTGGAGGAGATACATTATATCGTCACTTTGTGGGTGAATGAAAGGGGTGAACCGCGGTAACTACAGGGATTTAAAAGGTTTATCTCTTGGAGAGGCCCTGTGTGTGCTCTATATTCGGATAGAGGCACCAATTTTGTCGGCTCTTAATCGGTTCTTGCTGATATCAATAACTTTGTTAATTCTCCAGAATATATTAGTGCGTTTGAAACGGAGCTCGTGGTTCAAGGAATCGAATGGCATTTCAATAGCCCTTCCGCACCCGAACAAGGAGGTTTATGGGAAAGTAATGTCAAGGCCGTCAAAAATCACATTTACCGGGTCATCGGAGACCAGTTACTAACCTACGAAGAATTTTCAACATTGTTGACGGAAATCGAAGCACTTTTAAATTCACGGCCCTTGTGCCAGTTATCAGCGGATCCAACTGCCCCAGAGGCTTTAACTCCCGCACATTTTTTGACATTGGCTCCTCTACGCGGTTTTCCTTCTGAAAAGGTCGATAATATTCCTGTCAACCGGTTAGACAGATTTCAACTGGTCATCGAATGGTTCAAAATTTTTGGAACCGTTGGAGGTTGGAATATTTAAGTAGTTTACAAATTCGTAAAAAATGGAATAATCAACACCCTAATATCGCGGTAGGAACTGTTGTAATTTTGAAAACAGACAACGCACCTCCATTGCATTGGCCGTTAGCTGTAGTTACCGCGGTTCACCAGGGTAGCGACGGGGTTGTGCGTAACGTAACTTTAAAAACGAGCAAAGGCATTTTTACGCGACCGGTGGTTAAGTTGTGTCCACTGCCCTCACAGTAAGAAAGAGCCTGTTTACTCAATGGGACTTTAATTAGAAATTATTTATATTTTTTTTCTTTTTATTTCCAGATGGTCTGGAAATGGGTCATTGATCTAGAGTGTAGATATTAATGATATAATGCTATAATTTATTAATTTTGGTTATTTAAGCACCTGAGTGTTATTTTTTTTTTCAAATGCGCTGAAAAATAAACGTTTTTCAAGGTCGGGGGTATGTTCTCGCTCTTTGTTATATTTAGTTAAGTAAAGGAAAACTATAGACACAGTCCGGCAGCATTGTATTTCTCCGCTAGCAGAGAGAGTGGAAAAACAATACTTCAGTACCATCTAATAGTAAGTGCACATCGGGGTGTACAGGTTTCGGCAGTTTTTTAGCTGTTCTAAAAACTCTGTAACGGTGCTAGGTTCGGCTAGCTGGTCCTTTCGATTGACGAAATTGTGAAATTGCTCATACTTCCTTATCCCAACTTTCCTTCCCAACCATGTTTACCCAGTGAACAAAAATTGGACTTATAAGCCAAGGAAAAGTCTCACCAACGAAATATCTGTGAGTATAATTTTGATTTTACAAATTTAAAATTGAGCTAAGAGGAAACATTTGGTCCTTCGAGCCGGATGGTTCAAGATTTTTGGAACCGTTGGAGTACAACTCTAACCGGTGTACTAGTGCTACTTAATTTGATTACCGGATGGTGCGCCATATAATAAGCCACCTCATTATTATTTTCTTTTGTCACTAAAGCCATGTGACCATTATCCAAAAACTTTTGAATCGCCTTGTAATCTGGAGTGTAGTCTTCGTTTATTTCAAATTGTACATCATTAATTTCATCCAACACCGAATACATGTTACTTTTTGTTTCCTCGTAAGTTATCATTAAAGTCTGAAACTTCCGTTTCACCGATTCCGTTGACAAATCTTTACTCAAATCGTACAACTTTTGTAAAATTGCAAACAAATTTTCTTTTTTTGGCTATAATTTTTTTCAATTCCCTTTCTGAGGTAGTCATTCTTTTAAAAGATAATATGCAATTATATCCGCAAAATGAAGGAAAACACAAATCAGTTCAAATCGATTAAAACTGCTTCCTAATCAAATTGAACCAATAAATAAACTGTTTCTGGAAACTCCGTATTTTTGATAATCCGACAACCTTGTACTCTCCACGCGACAACCTCAACAAAAAACTGTTCACCGACCGACCCGTGTTTTCAATGTTTTTCTGAAAAGGCTGTCCAGAAGAGATAAGAAAACCAAATCGATATATATTTATAATGAATTGACTTTTTTCACTGATAATCCGCGCTCGATGGGACCAAATGTTCCCTCTTAGCTCAATTTGAAATAAACGAAGACTACACTCCAGATTACAAGGCGATTCAAACAATTAATGAACTTTGTTCTTACATTCAAATGGCAGCGGAAAGTATTAAATTGCCTACCAATATTCCATTAAGTAGTGCAGGTTCTGGTGCTAGTGGCGGCAGTGGTGCCCCATCATTACGTAGTTCTTTAAAAATCCCACATCCAAGTTTACCAGAATTTCATGGGGAAATTCGTCAATGGGAAACATTTCATGCTGTTTATAAGAGCATGGTTCATTTGAATCCAAATTTGACAAATCTTGATAGGGTTCACCTTCTAGTCGGCTGCCTAAAGGGCCCTGCGCAAAACATGTATGCGGGGATTGCAATTGTTCCGGATGATTATGATATCATATATAAAACTTTGTGCGATAAGTATGAAAATAAACGTATGTTGGCAAGCACATATTTACAACAAATTATGGAGTTTAAATCGCTTAATAACGAGTCGGAGAAAAATCTAAACACATTTTTGGAGCGATTTGATACATTGGTATCGGCATTAAAAAATTTGAATTTACCGGATTTAACAGATTTTATATTTACATATGTAGCCTTATCTAAACTTGATAGTGACACAGTTCGGGGGTTTGAAACGGATCAAAGGGGAGAGGATATTCCTTCCTATCAAAACTTAATAAAATTTATTAAAGGTCAAACACGGATTCTTCACTTAAATAAAACTCCTACGAGTACGGGCGGAAAATCGGTGGTCAAAAGTTTTTTCGTTACTGACAATAGACACACAAAATATAACAATCATTGTGTATATTGTAAAAAATCATCACATTATTTAGGGCGCTGTGAAAAATTCAAGCAACTCACTCCCAATAAGAGATATGAAATAGTGAGAGATAACAACTGGTGTTTTTTGTGTTTATCTTCGGCTCACGGAGTACGAAATTGTCCTTCAGAAAGATCTTGTGTTATGTGTTCCAAAAAGCATCATGTTTTATTACATTTTGTAAGAACCCGGCAAGATCAAGAGCTATCACGGAGTAATAATAATACAGAAAGGGATGATGATCCTGCAACGCCTAATAATACAGGGAATCTTCAGGAAAGTGTTGAGACACATTTATGTTCTGCTTTGACTGGAAATAATGGTTCAAATTATACAAATTTATTATCTACAGTGGTGAAACTAGGTGAATAGTTTTATTCCCAAGAGCACGGCTCGATTCATCCTAGATACCGGGAGTCAGGCGAACTTATTAACAGTAAATTTTTGTAAAAAATTGGGATTGACTGTTTCTGAATATTTCTCGTCAGTGAATGGTTTAGGTGGAAATAAACAATCCGTACGGGGGATTACCACCCTTACAATTGCATCACGGTATGATTCAAGCAAAAAATATACTATAAGTGCACTTTTGGTGGAAAAGATTACCGATCTATTGCCAAAAGTGTGTGTAGATGTTAGTGTGATTCCGGGTTTAGCGGGTATCTGTCTGGCTGACAATAATTTTGATAAACCTGGAGAAATACATGGCATAATTGGAGTTGAACTTTTCGGGATGATTTTGGGGAAACATCGGATATCAGGGGTAACGAGTACTCCAGTCGCGGTAGAAACAGAATTTGGATATGTGGTAATGGGGAAAATTCCAGTGTGGTCCAGGGAAGAAAATCCTTTGGTATACTTTTCTTTGCAAGAAAATCAATCTATTGAACATCTATTAACTAAATTTTGGGAAGTAGAACAGGTGCCAAATAAACCTTTATTAATTCCTGAGGAAATAAAGTGCGATAAAATTTATGATTCGACATATAGTAGGGACGAAACAGGACGTTTTACAGTGGCGTTACCTTTTAAAATTTCGCCGGAGAGTTTGGGTGATTCGAGGACTCATGCACAATTTCGGTTGGTTTCTTTGGAAAAACGGTTAACTAGGGATTCAGATTTACGCGTTTTGTATAATAAAGCGATGCAAACGTTTTTGGATAATGGTCACATGGCTTTAGTGACAAAAGAAAATAATAATGAGGTGGCTTATTATATGGCGCACCGTCCGGTAATCAAATTAAGTAGCACTAGTACACCGGTTAGAGTTGTACTAGATGCAAGTGCGCCCTGTGATAATCATGTTTCACTAAATGACATATTATACAACGGCCCTAAATTACAAACGGATATTGTTTCGTTACTTCTAAATTTTCGGTTATTTCGGATTGCTATGACGTCAGATTTAAAAAAAATGTATTTGCAAATAAAAGTTGTTCCGGAACATTGGCGGTACCAAAGATTATTATGGCGGTTTGATCCTGAGAAGGAAATTCAAGTCTATGAAATGCGGGTAGTGGCGTTTGGGTTGAAATCTTTACCATATTTAGCTTTGCGGACGATAAAACAGTTAGTTAAAGAGGAAGGTGATACATTTCCTATGGCGGCAAATTATATTCCACGTGATCTGTATATGGATGATTATTGTTACAGCATAGATTCGGAAGGTGATGCAATCCAGTTATATTACGAATCGATTAATTTGTTCAAGTCAGGTGGTTTTGACTTAGTTCAGTGGTCGTCAAATTCCGCTTCGGTATTAAAAAATATTCCTTTAGAGAAGATAGCATCGGATACGGTTATTTTCAAAACGGACACAAAAATGTTGGGCATTCAGTGGAATCCAGAAAAAGACACTTTCAGTTTTGAGTTCAAAACACCAGAGTCAAAATGCACAAAACGGGCCATTTTGTCAGCGGTGGCAAAATGTTTTGATCCACTGGGATTATTAGCTCCATTCATTTTATATTTGAAATCTTTAATTAAGGAGCTTTGGCTCTTAAAGATCGGCTGGGATGAAAAACCCCCTGAGAGTATTGTTAAAAAATGGCAAATCGTACGCTCTCAATGGGGTGAACTTATAAACTCTAAAGTTCCACGACATCTAGGAGCGAACGGTAAACAACCTATCATTATTTTAGCATTCGCGGATGCAAGCACAACAGGTTACGGTGCGGTAGTATACATTAGAACAGTTTCATCTTTCGGGAAAAAGGATATTAGTGTTCAGCTGATATGTGCAAAATCCAAAGTTAGTCCAGCAAAGGCTATGACTATTCCTCGGATCGAACTTCTTGCTAGTCATTTGGTGTCTAAATTAGTAAAACTAGTTGTGGAGACTTATCAGGATCGTGTATTAATTTCTAAAATTTTTGCCTTCTCGGATTCTTCTACTGTAATTAGCTGGTTGAGAACACCATATTTAAAAGACATTTTTGTTGGAAATCGTATCTCACAAATCAAAGAGAATGTAAAAAATGCCCTATGGCATCATATTGACGGTAATCAGAATCCAGCGGACGCTCTATCGCGTGGTCTTACTCCCTCTCAATTGATTAATCACTTCATTTGGCTCACCGGACCGTCATGGATTAGTTGTCCAGAGAACGAGTGGCCTGATTTTTCAGAAAACGGGGTTGAGCTTTCGCGCCACAATGAAGAGTTAGAAACTTCAATTGTTAAAAGTGCGGACATTTACGATCCTTTTTTAAAATACTTGCAAGAAGAAAAGGTTTAATTTTGCAAGTGAATTACAAAAGGCGGAAATATTTTTAGTCAAACTAGTACAAAACAGACATTTCAAGTCTGAATTGATGCTATTGAATGAAAATAAAAAATGCATTTCTAATTTAAAGAGGCTGGACCCTTTTGTGCAAGATGGGTTGCTTAGGGTCGGGGGTCGAATTGGGAATTGTAACTTGGGATTCTCTAAAAAACATCCGTACATATTACCGGCTAAAGATGTTTTTACGGAAAGACTTGTAGATTTTTATCATAAAATATATTTACATGCCGGTGCTTATTTATTAGAAGCCATATTACGTCAAAAATATTGGATTTATGGCGGAAGAAATTTGATCAGAAGTCGTATTCATAAGTGTAATCGTTGTTTTAGGTTGAACCCTAAAATATTAGAGCCATTGATGGCTAGTTTACCATCAGTACGGGTGCAAGAAGCCAAAGCTTTCACCAACACTGGGGTGGACTATTTTGGGCCGGTTAAAATTTCTTTAGGCAGGCGGAAAAATTCTCTAATATATAAGGGTTATGTGAGTCTGTTCATTTGTATGTCTGTCAAGGCAATACATTTAGAGCTGGTTAGCTCTCTGTCCACTAATCATTTTCTACAGGGATTTGAAAGGTTTATCTCTCGGAGAGGCCCTGTGTGTGCTCTATATTCGGATAGAGGCACCAATTTTGTCGGCTCTCAATCGGTTCTTGCTGATATCAATAACTTTGTTAATTCTCCAGAATATATTAGTGCGTTTGAAACGGAGCTCGGGGTTCAAGGAATCGAATGGCATTTCAATAGCCCTTCCGCACCCGAACAAGGAGGTTTATGGGAAAGTAATGTCAAGGCCGTCAAAAATCACATTTACCGGGTCATCGGAGACCAGTTACTAACCTACGAAGAATTTTCAACATTGTTGACGGAAATCGAAGCACTTTTAAATTCACGGTCCTTGTGCCAGTTATCAGCGGATCCAACTGCCCCAGAGGCTTTAACTCCCGCACATTTTTTGACATTGGCTCCTCTACGCGGTTTTCCTTCTGAAAAGGTCGATAATATTCCTGTCAACCGGTTAGACAGATTTCAACTGGTCGATCGAATGGTTCAAGATTTTTGGAACCGTTGGAGGTTGGAATATTTAAGTAGTTTACAAATTCGTAAAGAATGGAATAATCAACACCCTAATATCGCGGTAGGAACTGTTGTAATTTTAAAAACAGACAACGCACCTCCATTGCATTGGCCGTTAGCTGTAGTTACCGCGGTTCACCCGGGTAGCGACGGGGTTGTGCGTAACGTAACTTTAAAAACGAGCAAAGGCATTTTTACGCGACCGGTGGTAAAGTTGTGTCCACTGCCCTCACAGTAAGAAAGAGCCTGTTCACTCAATGGGATTTTAATGAGAAATTATTTATATTTTTTTCTTTTTATTTCCAGATGGTCTGGAAATGGGTCATTGATCTAGAGTGTAGATATTAATGATATAATGCTATAATTTATTAATTTTGGTTATTTAAGCACCTGAGTGTTATTTTTTTTTCCAAATGCGCTGAAAAACAAACGTTTTTCAAGGTCGGGGGTATGTTCTCGCTCTTTGTTATATTTAGTTAAGTAAAGGAAAACTATAGACACAGTCCGGTTTTACCTTCTAAAAACTCTGTAACGGTGCAAAACAATACTTCAGTACCTCTAATAGTAAGTGCACATCGGGGTGTACAGGTTTCGGCAGTTTTTTAGCTGTTCTAAAAACTCTGTAACGGTGCTAGGTTCGGCTAGCTGGTCCTTTCGATTGACGAAATTGTGAAATTGCTCATACTTCCTTATCCCAACTTTCCTTCCCAACCATGTTTACCCAGTGAACAAAAATTGGACTTATAAGCCAAGGAAAAGTCTCACCAACGAAATATCTGTGAGTATAATTTTGATTTTACAAATTTCAAATTGAGCTAGAGGGAACAGTAACGATATATCTGTTACATTTCTTATTTATATGCTCTATGCGTGATTTATTCACTTTTCTATTCACTTTATCTATTGAAAATCTTAGCGACATCTAACCGTCGGTATTGGAACAATCATTACGGTTGAGAGAAGAAGAGCTGTCGCAATTGATCTGACAGTACGAGGATACTTAAGACGATGAGGTGACATTCTCACCCCTCCTCTCTTCTGATCGTTCAGCAATTAAGATACATGTTTTCTTGAAGCTCGTCGTTGAAATAATTTATTTAATTGAGAGCATTTTCCTTTCTCCGCGAATACGTATTCAAATCAGTGAATAGTGATATCAAGAAAGGTGAGTGAGAACTTATGTTTGGATCGTAGATATATCAAATATGTCACATTCAAATAATTACTGAGTGAACGTTAAATAATTCTTCACAAGGGAAGAATCTGAAGGCATTTATGCATTTTTGTGATGAAAACAGTAATTTGGTTTATTTAGGCAATCTGATTAAGAATAGCAGTGTCGACTATATATTTTTGAGAAATTCTGTCAGGATTGCGAATCCCACATTTTTTTTATATATATATATATATATCTTTGGTATGGTTCCATATTTGATAACGATAATCATCAAGATGTCGTTTTGATGTGGTTGATGTGATTTAATATGTTTATTTCATGTATAAATGTGGTACTTGGAATTTTCTTTGAATTTTCAGAAACCTTTCTGAAGAAGTATTTGACAGCAGGTCAGACATTTGTTCTCATATACGTTTCTTGAATATCGCTGAAATTGAAGTCATTTTCGTGAATCAAATTCAACAAACTTGATTGTCTCAAATATTGAATTTTAATTGTTGATAACGAAATATCTCAGCTGCTTATGATCAGAGGAAAAATCATCTCTTCCATATATAAAGCAAAGATCAATTGTTGTTAATCCATAAGAATTATTAACAATAATTCTTCAATTTCAGTTTTGGATATTATTCATTTGTATACTCTATTGATTTTAAGTAATAATCTCTTGATGAGATTACACTAAACTGTAACAACAATGAGTTGAGGAGTGTATTGTAAAGATTCCAAGTTTCAAGAAATATAATCTTTTGTATATCAAACTCTGATACAAACAATATTGTTTTCATGTGAAATCGCTGAGAACACACTTGATGGACCAAAAGCTGATGTTCGTGTTAACCTGATCGGTAGCCCAGCAGCCATAAGTACCCCCTGATTGCGAGCCAATTCACTTCGTGTAGTTTAGCGCTAGACAAGGAAAAAATACAATCAAGGTACATCATCTACGAAAAAACCGACAGTTCAGCAAAAGAAAACAATATTTATATTCTACATTGGAATAAGAAAATAAATTTTTGAATTCAAGTGTTCAGAACTTGGGGAGAGATGTAAATTTTTGTAAATAGATTGTTATAAGTTGGTATTTGTTTTATTGTTGTAGTTATTTACAGAAGGAAGATTAATTGATTACAATCATTATTGAATAAGGTTTTGAATTTTTGTCCTAGTTGAATAAAAATTCTGGCATCCATTCAAATTTACAATTTCTAAAACTTTGCTTGAAACATAAAAAATTTTAAACTAGCAAAGCGGTCCAAAGAACTCCACACCGCTCTTCACTGAATAGTCTGGGCATTCTATTTTCAACAAATTACAAGAACTTTCATTTCAAATGCAAGTGTCTGGTGGACCCAGGCGCAGTAGTCACGCTGGTAAGAAGAAAAATTATTCCAGACGTGGAAAGAAGCGAAGAAATACAGTTAGTTAGAGTGACTGGACATAGCGTGAAGATTTTTGGGACGACTGAACTACGGTTCGGAATAGATACATCCGGGATAGTCGGGAAATTCGAGGCTCACGTTTGCGAAAATGAAACGACAGGGCCCACACAGGTTATTTTGGAAAAATTTTCCCTGGCCAAAAACCAGGTTCAGCTGAGTTATGGACCAGAACCGACGATGACATTATGGGGACAGACGGTATATTTCCACTCTAGGAGAGACATCAAGAGGAATGTCTGGGGAATAAAAAACACCAACAGGATGGGTTGTTGAAGAGGTGTCAGAAGGGCACCGGCGAGAACAGCGCCACTGGAAGAAAAGGCGCCGTAGAAAGCGGAGAATGTCGAAAAAGGAAGCGGGAAATGGAGCCAGGATGGGACAAATGTCCAGCGGTTTCATGAGAATCCGAAGGTAGAGGTGATGGAAAATCCTCGAAAACGGAAAAAAATTCCCGGAGAACTTTGTCTGAAAAAGGCGTCCGAAAATAGTGGGAAGCCACTGGTGAGAAAGGAAATAGGAATTCAGACGGAAAACCAGTGAATAGAAAAAGCAGATAGCTGAAAATAAGGGAACGCCACTGGAAAGTCATGAAATGGGAACTCAAACGGAAAAAGAAGTAGAAATCGAAGAAAATTTCGCTGATAGTACGGAACAAGGAAATGAAGAATCAAGTTGTGTGAACTTGGAAGTTCCCACCATAAATGAAGAGTTGAAAAATGAAAATTCTCAGAAAAATAACTACAATGGAGAGATACAGGGTGAAGCGGAAAAAAAGTCCAATTTTTTTAAGTTAAATGGGTCGATGCCAGTTCCTGTTTGATGGAGGACAAACCATTTTTTAAAGGGGAAAGTATTGTAACAACCCGTAGGTTGTTAATTGGTTTATTTTATTTCAACTCGGTTACAAAATAACTGAACCTTTACGCGACGAATGGAAAACTAAGTCTCTCGACCCGATATAGGCGTACGGATCGTAACTAAATCCATCTCTACGGACCTAATGAGTAGGCAACCAGGAATGATTGTCCTAGTTTTTAAGGAAAAAACTGTACATCGAACCGACCGGGAAAGGATCATACAATTCAACCAACTTGTTGCTATCATTGTTATGACTACGAGCCACAGACAATAACCCTCTTGGAAAACTCAACGGCTTGTTGCAGCCGCATAAATGATCGGGCTCCGAAAATGAACGCTTCTTGGGATCGCTGAGAAGTTGGCCGGGCGTTTGGTTTGGTCTGAGGGCTTCAACAAAAAGTTGAAAGTTGATCGTGCGATTTGGAGAGACTTATTCAGATTCCACGCGCCGTGATTACGGATTCAGAATTGGAAATTCACCGGAATTTCCTCGAGGCGAAAAACCGCTAGATTTGTATCGAAACTTTGAGTTATTTCTCGTTTTGCGCGAGGCTAAATGGAAATCGTCGATTGGAAAGTATTTGCGGGACGCGAACAGATCGGCTTATAGTGAATAAAGGCACGGATTGCTGGCGCAAGTTTCTCGAGAGAACGGGTTCCGAGCGAAGAATCACGTTTCCAGTTGATGATCTAATACTCAAGTATTAGAAAATCTTAGGAAATCAATTCGTCTAAGTTAAGTGATACCATCTTTGTGGATAACGGAAAGAAATGACGGAACTTCTGACAGACACCATAGGAAGTGAGTGAACCTTTCCGCTGAGGGTTTTATTGAAAAACTAACAAACCTACTTTGATATTTGGGTGGATCGAATATAGTTCATGAACGCTTCTATTTCAAAATGATTATTCAAAATGCGAGGTTGATCACTCAATCGAGTTTCCTCGTTAGGCAAGGAGTGCTATCCCCGGAACAGAGCGTCGAACGACGGGGCACTTTGGAAGTTTTCCATCCGTCCTAGAAGGCGGAAGTTTTTCCTATGTACAAGGAAATATGACCTAGTTTATTGTCTTCGGATTTATCTGAGGACTAATTTTTGTTCATGGATTCCACACTTATGTAGATCTACTCATTTACATGTTAATTTTTTATTTTCTATGAATATATTCATTTTAACGTTGAATATCGTCTTTATTGGCCAGTCGGAACGGCATAACACTTTTGCTAACAGGAAGGGAGGATCTCAGACCTTAGTAACCTAACCTGGAAAGAGAAAATCGAAAATCTAGACTAGACTTTGCTTCTAGTCGGATCTACTATCTATCGAACGAAAGTAGGTGACAGAAACGCAGTGCTTATAGCAATTTTGGAGGAGGGTAACCTCAAATAACAAAATCCGGACTACTTTTTGTAGCAGGTTGGTGACAGCGTGCAACTACTCGGAAGGGTAGTGGCTGCCAAATCTATTTTCTTTCGACCACTCGTTGGGCAGAAGTAAATAGCTTTTCTTATAACATCTCATTTGGATTACTCTAATGTCGACGCTAAGAACTTTATATCATTTTGTATTGCTTGCCAAGTAATGAAACTACGAGTTACAGCCTATGGATAAGGCCGTTTTTAGATCTTTTGAATATTTCTGGAATAACAAGGTTTCGAAATACTGGGCCCAAAATAGAGACCGTTCAATAACAAAGCAACAGCAAACAATATCAAGTCAGGGTTTTCAGCAACTGGAATTCATCCCCTTAACCCGGAGCATTCGCCCCTAGCAGTGTCCACTCGATGTACGTACCATAACACCACCCCCAGGTACATCGGAAAATAATCCAAAAACAACTTCTAGGAAGAGCCCATTCCTACATTCTTCTAGCAGTGATTCCGACATAGAAATGAGTGACTTGGAAACATCTGATGAAGGTGATAGTGACATCGGAAACGTAATAAATACTTCATTTTTGGATATTCTGACACTCCAGATATGGTGCAAAATTCTGCACGACCGAAGAGAAAACCAGCCATCAATAACAGAGCGCAGGTTCTGACGGAAACTCTCTTTGCTAACCAGAAGACTTAACATTATTAAAAAACAGCCCATTCCTGAGATATCAAAAAAACGTTTGAATGAAAAGGGGAGCTGGTTCTGTAAGGCGTGCAAAGAGGACAGAGTTGCTGATATGCGATTATGTACCACTTGTCTCTGCTACTTCCATGACGAGTGCCTTAACCTAACAAGGAAAGATAATATTAATCGATATATTTGTCCATTTTGCTCATAAATATGTTCATAATGAATGAATAATATTTTTAAATGACTGTGTTCATTGCATACGGAATGAGTTGGCGATAATAACGAACAGGAATTGGCGATATTACTGAGAGGGGGAGGGAAATATTGCCTAATGACAGTTTTAAAAAATGCCCAAAAACAATAGCGTACAAATTCAAATCATTATTCTCATATTTACCAATCAAGAGTACATATCTGTGTCGATATTTGCAGCAAAAATTGTTAGTTCAATATTTACCATTATTGAACAAAAACATCAAAAACCTTGGCGTGGCGTTATTACCTTCAGATACCTTAATTCTAAAATTGAATTTTTCCACAATGCTCACAGTATATCATTCGAACAATTTTTCTTACAATCGAAAACTCACCTAACAATTGTCGAATGACCGAAATATAATTTTTATGCAGTTTTATAATTTGATGAAGCAGAAGAACGGCGCACATTTGAAATCAAGTTAGCACGAATATAGGCAAAGACATGCCAGGGAACTGAAACCAAATAGAAAATCTGATAGAAAATTCAAACTCCTCATCTACAATTTATCTGAGACCAGTTACTAAAAATAGAATCATTGAACATATATCAAATATTAAAAATAAATCCTCTGCTGGCCCTAACGGCGTGACCGTAAAAACTATCAAAGCAATACATATGCACATCGTTTCACCACTGACATACATTTTCAATCTATATTTTTCAAAGAGTGTGATACCAAAACAATTGAAAGAAAGCAACATAACACCCGTCTTTAAATCCGGAAATAGAAAAGATCCCAGTAAATATCGACCGATTTTAGTTATCAATAATTCGCGAAACTATGTTCGAAAAATGTTTGAAAGCTACGCTGATGGATTATTTTGAGAACAATCAAATGATAACAATAAGACAATTCGGTTTTAGAAATAATTGTTTGAAAGCTAGGCTGATGGCTTTTTTGAGAACAATCAAATAATAACAAAAAGACAATTTGGTTTCAGAAATAATCTAAGTACGGAACATTATGATTGACCTTACAAAAAAAAGCATAGACTACTTGGACAAGTCTGATGAACGTTTATGTATATTCCTTGACTTGGCCAAATCATTCGATACAGTTTTTCACGAAATATTATCAGAAAGACTGAGTGAAGTAGGAAATCGCGGTCCAACCTTGAACATTCTAGAAAATTACTTGAAACACAAATATCAGAGAGTGAAAATTGATCACATCTATAGCACACCACTTGAAATAACTACTGGTGTACCACAGGGAACAGCATTGGGCCCAATTTTATTCCTGGTATACATCTACTCGATAGCAAAATTAAAAGATTTCCAAGGACATCTTGTTTCATACGCCGACGATACAGCAATCTTGTTTCTCATGAACTGGGATAATCCATACGATAAAGCTGAAAAGGGTATTCTAAAAATCACTCAATGATTAATTATAGCAAGTTGTCGCTGAATACGCCTGAAAGTAAATTAATAACATTTTCTATATATGTCAAGACACAACCAAAAAGAAATAATATTATGGATCATAACAAATTATGTTCTCATCCAAACTGCAAGTGTCCATCCATTAAAAAACTTAAAAAATAAAATACCTTGGCATAATTGTTGATCAACACCTGAAATGGAACGAGCGTATACATATACGTTAACAACAAAGTCAGGCAATCAATTCAAAAAATGTATATACTGTAACGTAAATAAACTTAACTTGGTTTTAATAATTTATTTCACACTTAAATCTACAACTTAATTTATATTACGCCACTGTATAGCTCGATCGTATGGGCTCGTTCAGACTGTCCACTCCCTCTTGAGGGCTGTCTATTTATCTCCGTTACAGCATTCTCGATGTTTCCAATTCTGGTGGTTGGTGCCCAGCATGTTCCAGTTATTTCCAATATCGACCGTTGTTATCATGCCGCGGCGTGACTGGATTGTTCTCGAATATCTCCGGGGATGACCTCATCGTTGTCGATGGCAACGCGTGAGGCGACAGGTCCGGCCTAGGTTCGTTACATTGCCCCCTTCTTAAAGACATTTCGTCCCGAAATTTCATCCTTGGAGTGTGACGATATCTGCATGACTCCCCATATCTGCACCGTGAAGTTCGATGGAAGTAACACTCCACGGTCTTCATGATCGGTCGTGGAAGAGGGTTACAGCAAACCAAAATCTTGACGCCGCTGGATCTGAATATCGCCTCCAGCATACTTCTTATGACTCTCCAGTCCAACCCATCAATACCACAGGACAATTTTGGAATTGCTAAATCCACCAGATTCTGGTCCACCATAGTATCTCTTAGTTTGGTGAGACTCTTCCAGACATCTTCATAGGACGGTTTATCTTGGGAATGCCTCTTGGTAACTAGGTAGTAGATGTTTCTCTGGCCTTTCTTCAACTGTAGCACCCCACCAACTTCTGGATTCGGCTCCCGCAGTGTTTGGAGTTGACCAAATTTCTTGGAGAACACTACGGCGATGCCCCTGGACATTCGAAGATCTTCTGCCACACAGTGCGCTAGTGCGTAGTCAGCAGGCACCTCGAAAAGGTCTCGTAACTCCTCTCTAGTAACCCCATGTAGAACTTTCTGCCCGTTTGAATACAAGGACATAAACTTCTCGAACGTCATATCATCCTCCGGTGGCTTGAGGGTGCGAACTTGGTCATGGTTTCTAGCGTAAGGGGCCAACCTGTTGAAATGGACGACCCTTGGTTTCCCCTCGGGGTGGCTTATGGATTCGATACACAAGGTCGTTTATCCTTTTCACGATTTTATACGGGCCTTCCCACGAGTTCCGCAACTTTGGTGATAGTCCACGACGACGTTTGGGGTTGTACAGCCAAACCAGGTAATCAACCTTAAACCCTCCAGCGTCGGCCTTGATGTCATAGGTCTTCTTCATTTTATCGCTGGCACTCTGGATGTTCAACCGGACTCGTTCGTGGATGTCGTCCATTCTCTGCCGAAGTTTGCTGACCTAGTCCTCTCCCGCAGTGTCTTGTCCTGGCGGTATCCCAAACTTCAGGTCACAAGGCAGTCGCAGTTCTCGGCCCATTATAATACTAGCAGGAGTTTGACCTGTTGACCCGTGTACTGCGGATCGATAGGCCATCAGGAACAAATGAAGATACTGGTCCCAGTCTCTTTGATGGTCAGAGACAACCTTGGACAACTGGCGATTGATCGTTCTGTTCATCCGTTCCACCATTCCATCGGACTGCGGATGTAGGGCCGTGGTTCTTGTCTTGCGGATGTTCAGCAGTGAACATATTTCTTGGAACAGGTTGGATTCGAAATTTCTGCCTTGATCCGAGTGCAGCTCCATTGGAATACCAAATCAACATATCCACTCTTCCACCAAGACGTCGGCGACGGTGATGGCTTCCTGGTTGGGCAGGGCATAGGCTTCCGCCCACTTACTGAAGTAGTCCATTGCCACAAGGATGTATTTATTCCCGTGGTCGGATACGGGAAACGGGCCGGCGATGTCAATGGCGATTCTCTCGAACGGGCTGCCTACGTTGTACTGACGCATCGGGGCCTTGGGTCGTATTCGAGGTCCATTGCTAGCAGCGCATACAGCGCACTTTCTGCACCAGTCCTGGACGTCAGCTTGACAATTGGTCCAGTAAAACCGTTGCCTCACTTTCTGCAGGGTCTTCGTCACTCCCAGATGTCCTCCAGCGACTCCATCATGGATTTCCCGCAGCACTTCCTCTCTTCTGTTCCTAGGAACAATTATTTGGCGTCTGTCTTCCCCACCAATATCGGCCTCCAGCACACGTTTTAGGATCCCATTGTCCAGAATAAGAGAGTTCCATTGTGCCCAATAGGACTTAACAGCCGGCGAGTAACCTGCGACTTCCTGCCATGATGGTCTTCGATTGCCCTTCTTCCAGCTGACAACTAAGCCAAGGTCGGGGTCTTTCTTTTGGTCTTTCTGGATCTTGCTGTCATTCCAGTTGTCATCCATTGCCGCGGTTCTACAAAGTGTTGCTTCTTTCTCTTCTGCTCGTCGGCAATGTGAACAATCATCTGGACATGGTCTTCGCGACAAGGCATCTGCATTCTTATGGCTAGTTCCGGCTCGATGTTCGATCTCGAAATCGAATTCTTGGAGTATCTCGATCCAACGTGCTACTTGACCCTCAGGATTTTTGAACTGTAAGAGCCATTTGAGAGCTGCATGGTCAGTTCTCAACAGGAATCTCCTTCCATACACGTACTTGTAGAAGTGCTCCACTCCCTTTACAACAGCTAACAGCTCTCGCCTGGTGACACAATAATTGCGCTCTGGTTTGCTAAGCGTCTTGCTGAAATAACCAATGACCTTCTCCTGTCCCTCCTGGATCTGAGATAGGACAGCTCCAAGTCCCACGTTGCTGGCGTCCGTATGCAAAATGAATTTCCCTTTGGGTAGGGGATAGCTCAGTACAGGTGCGTTGATCAAAGCTCCTTTCAGCTTCCTGAATGAGTCTTGACATTCTTCGGACCACTGGAACTTTGTTTGGCCCTCCGTGAGCCTGGTCAGTGGTTTAGCGATGTTGGCGAATCCCAGCACATATCGGCGATAGTATGTGCATAAACCAAGGCAACTTCGAAGTTGGTGAATGTCTTTGGGATGGGCCAATCCTAACAGCTTTGATCTTCTGGTCATCCACTGCTACTCCTTCCCCAGAGACAACGTGGCCGAAGTATCGTACTTCTTTTTGGAACAGATGGCATTTCTTAGGGCTCCAGCTTCAATCCGGAGTTCCTCAGTCGCAGGAATACTTCCTCCAAGTTTTTCACGTGGTCCTCGAACGATCTGCCGACCACAATTATGTCGTTGAGAAACACTGGACACGTGTTCCATGAGAGTCCTTTCAGCACTGTCTCCATCAATCTTCCGAATGTGGCGGGAGCATTACAGAGCCCGAATGGCATAACGGTAAACTGCCACAATCCTGAGCCGATGGTAAAAGCAGTCTTTTCTCGATCTTCCTGAGCCAGTTCTACTTGCCAGTATCCACTCTTCAGATCAAGGGTCGAGAAAATCGTGGAACCAGATAACGTGTCTAGGGTGTCATCTATTCTCGGGAGAGGGGAACTGTCCTTCTTCGTGACATTATTAAGTTGGCGATAGTCTACAAAAGCGTGTCGATCCATCCTTTTTCTTCACTAGTACGACTGGAGAGGACCAGGGACTGTCAGATGGTTCGATAACGCCTTACTTTCCCATATCGCTGACTATTTTGTCAGCCTATTCCTACTTGGCAAGAGGAAGTCTTCTTGCTGATTGCCGGATCGGCCGAGCACCCCCAGTATCAATTTTGTAGCTGGACCACATTACTTCGACCCCTTTTCCTTGTCCGGTATCGAAGATGTCTTGGTACTTTTGACTAAATCTCTTAGTTTGGGCTGTTGAGCTGGTTTTATGTCTTTGGAAGAGATGGCAACCAATTTTTCTAGTTCTGTGGGCAAGTTGTTGGTTGGCTAATCGTACCTCGTACGCCCCGGATCCAGATGAAACTGACGAGCAGTGCCCCAAAATTGTTCCTTTCTTCAAGGTCACTGGGAAATAATTGACATTCATGACCCTTACCGGCACAAATTTGTCAGCACGCAACAAGGTCTTCTTCCCTAGTGCAACCTCGTCCAATTTCTCATCATGAAGTTTGGGCTCGAACATCACCACGTCCCCCCACTGCTCGCACTCCCGTCCAGGCGAGCCTCAGAATGGTTTCAGCCCTCTCAGGTACGCTTACATCTTCAGCCAACAGCACACGGATCAACTCCCTCACTTCTCCCATGAAGCACCAGCTCTTCTCCGTTGACACGTAGGACGCCGTCTTTGAAATCCAATTCAAACCCTCTAGAATTCATGATGTCCATTCCGATGATTGCATCGTCTTCGATGTCCGCTACAAGTGCCTGATGTTTCACTTTAGTGCTGCCCAAAATTATTTCAATCGGTAGCTCACCATATACAGTAGCTGGCTACCCTGTTGCTGTGCATAGCTTCCAAGTTGTCGGTTCAATCCGTTCTGGTGTTCTGGCAAAGGAAGGCCCGAGAATTGTCCTAGTCGCACCTGTATCTAGCAGCATGGTGCAAGGCTCGTTATTGATGAGACCGTCTACGAAGACACCTTTGTTCTGTTGTTGAAGGATAGCGACATATGCGTTGTTAACCGGGGCTTGCCAGACACATGCCGACGATTGCCCCTTCTCGTCGACCTTCTTTAGTTTTCCTGCATCGGAGTCGATGAATGTTGGACATTTGCTACGCACATGTCCAATTTTGCCACAATTCCAGCATCTTATCTGTCTTTTCTCAGGCAACACTTCCTTAATCACTTTTCTCATGGCAGCTTCCAAGTTAGCAGGCTCCTGTGAGTCTTCCTCAATCGTTCGAACTTTATTTTGGCTTTCGTAGCATTGTTTTGCCGCTTCGAATTCCAAAGCGCGTGCCAGTGCGTCTACGAGATGTGTTGGACGAGCTAATATCAACGCTTGTCTGGTTTTTGGGTCACGGAGTCCATCCAAGAATGCCTGAACCGCTAATCGCTCCATTACATTTTCCGGTGTGGCTGGATATGCGGACGAACCAAGCGTGCAATGTCAGTTTCGAATTTTGTAAGGATTCGCTCGATTTTGGCAGCGATTTTTCAGCTGGGAGTGGTATACGTTTCCAAATGGGCGTGGCCATATCGTAAGTCTAGATGTTTAATCAGCTGATCATAGTCCTCCTGTTTGGGCGGTAGAGTTTGTAGAATATTTGTCGCTTCTCCACGTAATGCAAATGTCAGTGCTACGCTCTTTCCCCTGCATTCCATCCGTTTGCTTTGGCTGCTGCTTCAAACTGCCGGCGGTAATTTGCCCATGGAGTTTTTCCGTCGAACTGAGGCGGCTTCATGGAAAGCTTCCCCATTTCTGAAATGACCTTTTACATCTTTTATACCCTCTTGAACTTTATCCAAGTTCAAACTCAAGTCCAGCATTGCATTTTCGTTAACCATCTCTGTGGGGCGCACTATTAATTGTTTTTCCAGCTTACTGATCGTTTCCTTTATTTTGTCCATTTCGCCTCCGTGTTCATTTGTCCCTTAATTTTATCTATCTCTGTCCCCAACGGTTCCCATTCTTTCTTCTAGAAAATTAGCCACACCAAAATTCTTTTTTAGGCCTTCTGTGTTTTCCAGGAACTTCTCTTCCAGGCTTCTTGCATTTTTTTCCAGGCTTTTGAATTTTTAGAGCTTCTCTTCCAGATTTCTGTGAATTTTCCTTGAAGCTTCTCTTCCAGATTTCTAGAATTTTCTTCAAGCTTCTCCAGATTTCTAGCATTTTCTTCCAAGCTTCTTGAATTTTCTCTTCCAGATTTCAGAATTTTCTTCAAGCTTCTCTTCCAGATTTCAGCATTTTCTTCCAGGCTTCTTGAATTTTCTAGAAGCTGCTCTTCCAGATTTCTAGAATTTTCTTCCAAAGTCCCTCGAATTTTGTTGCAGCTCTTCTTTCAAGGATTCTATTCGGACTCAAATCACCTCCGGGAACTTGAATAAAAAATGTTTCGGGGTCCTCACCTCTTTGTATAGTCCTTCTGCAAGTCTTTCCTGAGAATTTGCTTTTACCCGTTGTTTCCAGTTCCCTTTCCTCCAATTCCTGTTTCAATTCCGCTACCTTCAAGTCCGCAAGGCGCACTTTCCTTGAACACATTTTGTCTTTGACGAGGTATCAGTCTGTTTCACACGAAAAAGTTTATCAGTTTTGTTAAAAATTCACTTCGCGAATTTTTTCCACGGGCCACCAGTCTATTGTCTGTTTCCACGCGAAGAGTGTATCAGTTTATATTCCCACGCACAATTGTCCACTTCCCAAAACCGGGCCACTGTCTATTTTCTGTTTCACGCGAACAGTGTATCAGTTTATATTCCCACGCACAATTGTCCACTTCGCGAAAACCGGGCCACTGTCTATTTTGGGCGTACAAAAAAGGCTATCAATTTATTTTTCTGACTATCCACTCCACGATCACTTGTTTATTTTCAAAATCTCAACTTCCGACACCAATTGCAACGTAAATAAACTTAACTTGGTTTTAATAATTTATTTCACACTTAAATCTACAACTTAATTTATATTACGCCACTGTATAGCCCTCGGGGCCGTTCAGACTGTCCACTCCCCCTTTAGGGTTCATTTATCTCCGATACAGCATTCCGATGTTTCCAATTTGGGGTTGGTGCCCAGCATGTTCCAGTTATTTCCAAATCGACCGTTGTTATCACCCGCGTGACCGGATTGTTCTCGAATATTCCGGGGATGACCTCATCGTTGTCGATGGCAACCCTGAGGCGAAATTCCGGCCTAGGGGTTGTTACAATACCTAGATAAAAATTTGACAAAAGAAACCTTAAAAATTTTATATATATATATATATATATATATATATATATATATTATATACATTTTTAAATTTAACCCGATTTAGATACTTTTAAACGGACAGGTTTTTACGAAGAACTTGACAATTTTTTAAAATTGAAAACATTTCGCACCAATGCCTGCTATATTTTGTATAAATATAAAATAACAAAATCAATTATAAATTCCAACAAAAATATTCCAACCCATTTTAGTAATGAACCAAGCGCTTGAAATACCTGAATTTAGAAAAATTATCCCCGCACAGCCCCCATATATAGGACCAAAATTATATAATGAACTACCACTCCAAATACAAAAAAATAAATAAACTTAGTTCCCCTTTTAAAACGAAATCAAAAAAAATGATCAATGAAAAAGAATCTATTTATAAAAAAAAAAAATCCTCACCATTTACTTATCAATCTTTCTTTGCAGAACACTATACAAAAAAAAAAATTTTCCAAAAAACCCCCAACCCCCCGCAGGGGCATCCCCCCCAACACCCAAACACTCAACCCCCTGTAGAAAAAACATTAAACGCTTATGTTAGGTAATTTCTATACAGGGTATATAAATGGTAAATGTTAGGATATAACCCCTTATAATGATAGAATGAATGAAGTTTTTTTGATACGGTGATATTGTTTTTTTTTCCGCCTAAAACTTTGATAACCCAAAAATAATTTCGGGGAAAGTTGAATATCCTAAAAGGGAAAAAAGGTGAGAACGATGAAAATTGAAATCCCGTTTTGTTAATATTGTTTTTTCCATGCTGAAACTCACTTAGTAGTAGAAATGGCTGAAACATATTCGTAAAATTTTGAATTTCCTGGGGAAAAAAAATTTTGAACGGGGAAAATGAAATTCCTTTTTTTTTTAAACACCCCCCATTTCGATTTAATATTGTTTTTTTCAAACTGAAATTACTTTAAAATATCGAATTACCAAAACATAACGTGCAGTTTTTTCATTTTCCAAAGCAGAAGACCCCGGGCAATTTTTTTTCTATGGGTTGTGTTAATTCCCCCTTAAGTTTTCACTTTTTTAAAATAAATAGACAAAACCAAGTCGAAATATTTTTTTTTTTAAAAATTTTTTTAATGATTGTCGAAACACATTCAACATGATATAAATACACTAAAAATACCAGTTTTTTTTAAAGGGGTTAAAGGCTGAAAATAAAACGAATTTCCAAAATTAATCGTTCTCAACCGATTTTTTTTTGGCTAGGAAATTAAA